>JNHV02000599.1:0-13109 GCA_001691785.3 Amanita brunnescens Koide BX004
GAGGGCCAGGAGATTTCTGACATGTTGAGAAGTGTCTGTAACTGATAGACACAGGAGATGAAGTCCCAAACTTGAGYGATGAACRGCAGGACTTGAAGAGCATTTGTTTACTCCCAACGAGCTTGTGCCCGGGCCTGGGAAGTATGATTGGTGCAAATGCCAGGCAAGCCCTGATCTGTCTGTTAGCACCTGCCACTCTTATTGGCTGTATGTGACCAGGGGGAACAATAGGGAGCAGGCGACAAAGGAGGTCAGCTGTGTGGGCCTACAGTGCAGGTAAGCCCCTTTCTCCTTTCTGTCTGTACTGATTGTGTCRTATAGGCATTGTTCCAATGCATATTGACATCAATGTGATGGACTCAGAACGAGCTCTGAAAGCTCATTTATGGGCTTTGGGGTCCCATTGCACTCTGCAGCAAATGGCTCAAACAGCCATTCAGTTTCAGCTATGAGCAAACCTCAGTCAACTTGCTATCGGGTCCCTCCCCCAGAAAACGAAATCCGGGCAGAATTAGATGGCTTGAGGACTATATAAGCCCCCAATAGTTGGAATAGGCTGAATTAAAGGTGAGCCATATGTTCACAACTCATTCATGTGTCAAAATTAATGTTATTCATAGCATTTGTAAATTAGAGATGAAGAGCTTGAGAATGACTCTCTGGGTTGTTGGTCTAGTAGGTGAGCTGTTGAGTGACTTGTTTGTATATTGATTATAATATGTGTTTATAGGTTACATCACTTGCAAGAATTTGTGTGGAGGGTTTAGGACTAGCCCTCCTGGCTGTTGTAACAAACAATAAGTGCTGCATGGGAGCAGCAGCAGGCGAGGAAGGTGAGYRTGGCTGAGGTGGCTTGGCAATGGGCAGGTGGGYRCAATGCATRTGCAGGCCAGGGAGCTGRTAAGCAACCCCATTTCCATCTCCTCTTGGCCTTGTTAATGCCTCCAAMTAGAGGCCAGTGTTTGGCTGGGTTGGGYRGCTTGCRAACTCGCACAACAAGCTCAYTGCTTGTACAGTGAGGGTTGGTAACTCRCATGTYGTCTGCRAGTGGGCATCTGGGCAGGGTAAACACTGCCTTGTATGCTGGTGAGCGTATAGCATTCATGTTGATATTAGTGCTAATAACTGTGGYGCTACATTGTAGAGCTGTGTCTAATGCATTTGGCAGCTTACAGTGATCCCACTGAATGAGCTTGATACTCAGCCAACTGGGGGTTTCCACTTGTGCTAGACTAGCAGGCAGAGACGTGGGTAGCACATAGACTGTTCCATCTACAGGTGAGCACCCATCATTCRTATTGAAGTTAGTGCTGATGATTGCAGTGCTATATTGTTGGAATTTGGCCATGCTGTTGGGCAGTTTGCAACAGATTTGCCCAGTAAGCTCTTCATCATTCGGACGATACTCATACAAGTGTACAAGTGCCACAGCTGTTTCAACAGGTAGCATTCCTTTGTCTCCCTGAATCTCCACTAAGTGGAGACNAGTGTGTTTGCTCGTCCCAGCTCAGGTTCAGGTGAGCATCTCATGTTCACTCTGTTCTCTTTGTTGATGAGGCCTATTGTATAATGATGGGCTTTGTTTTCGATTTTGTCAATCAATTCCCATCCCAGATTGTTTGAATTGTCAGGAGAGACAGAAGTAGAAGGGAAATCAGGGCCGCCATAGCCTCCAATGAGATCTGGAGGTGAGCCCCTTGCAACCTGACAATTGGGTTCGTCATGGGGGAACTGAATGAATTTGAATAGATGTTGCTGTTGTGCAAGTTGTTCAGCTGAGATGGATGGTGAGGGATTAGCTTGTGGGCTTGAGGCAGGCTTGGGCATGTGAATTGTGATGGCATGTAGCTCCTGCCATCTGGCTTTCAAATTTGTCAGCTTAACTGGCAGCTCTTCTTGGGCTCGCAGAATGAACACATCACAATTGGGAGAGCGACTGCTTATTTGTTCCTGGATGTACGCTGCAGCCTGGCTCAAGTACCTTCCTCCATATTCCATCATGGACGTCTTGATGTATTTAGACTGTTTTCAAACAGTCTCAGTTGTCAGTGAGCATGTAACACCCGTTGAACCCCCTTTATTGATAATGAGCAGGTCCTGTTGTCCAAGCGCTATCTTAACAGGCAACAAGGGCTCATCAAATGGCTGACCGTGGGACACAGCCTGCATAGGTGAAGCGGGTGGTCGAGTGGGTGGCACAGGGGCTATTGAATTTCCATGTGAGTGCTTGCYGCTACTTGTCTCTTCTTCATTAACAACATCACAGACACATTGTTCCACTACCATTCTCAAAGTGAACTCATCAACCAAATGACAAGGCAAAGGCAGGAATGGTGGCATAAGGACTGCCTGGGTTTCCAGTGAGCAGGGCATTAAAAGGTTCATATTTGGTTTATTAACAATGTTGTGGGGCYGTCGTCCAGCTTCCATCTTCAGATTAGGCTTGTCGATTAAGCGATGGGAATATGGCGGAGATAGCAGGATTTGCAGCACAAAAACCACTGGAATTTTGGGTGAGGGCATTGAAGAGCTCACAATTGTCTTACTAATGACATTGTAGGCTCATTCCTCCCCCATTTTATTAGGATCAATTGAAATTTGAACTTGCTGTTGAGCAAGCTGTTGGGTGTCAATAGAGCRCTTGAGCTCTCTCTCCTTGCCAATAAGGAGATGTTCAGTGGGATGTCCCTGAAACTCTACAGCTCAATCAAGCTGTGTGGCCCTTCTTGTGGGCGGAACTTTGCGAGGGAATAACAGTGACGAGGCATTGTCAGACTGCTCAGATGTGGCTTTGCTCAAGACTCRGGGATGAGCCTCGTTTAGCACTTGGTGAGCATTGATTTTTATTATTTGATCTTTATTTGCAGTGCTAGGCTTGCATTGTGTGGACACCTTGATAGCTCAGGGGCAGGTTTGAATTGTCCTTCAATATAGGGAGAAGGGTGGTGCTTTTGGGGACAGGCACTGAGCATCTCAGTGGCATAGGCACTGCCAGGCACAAGGGTGAGCAAGAGCTCATGCTCATTTCTTCTTCATTGACGACCAGCTTGCCTTTAGGTTGTCTCATTGTCAATAATACCTCCTTACTGGCAGGAGGTGTGCTTAGTGCTTGGAACTGGAGCTTGTTGTAAGGCGGCGAGCTGATGCCAGGTCGACAAGCAGCCGTATTTGGGAGTCATCCAGAGACCATCAGAAGTGATGGTGTAAGTTTAATGTTTGGTGCACGGAAAGCCACAGCTTGTGTGTAAAGGACTGCTGAACAAACAGGCAGTGCAGGGCATGTCAAACCTTCAGGCAAGTTTATACCCACACTTGTTCCTTTGTCTTCACTAACAATGTCTTGATCACATTGTTTGGCTACCGTTTCCAGCATAGATTCATTGGGCAGATGGCAAGGCGATATCATCTGTGCTGTATGACCAGATGAATGAGCAGGCACTGTGATAACTGCCAGTGCTTTAGGTGAGCCATGGGTTAAACTAACCCTGTTGATCTTAATAACGACATTATTCCATCATTCCTTCTCCAGGCTATCACAATTCAATGAAGATCAAACTTGCAGGAGCACAAGTTGTCAGGTGTCGGTAGAATGAGGTTCTACTGCCTGGTGAGTCTCCACTTCTTTTGTTTGTTGAGCATTCAAGACACTTGACTTGTAGCTATGTCGTGTAGGTACTGTCTGAGGAGTCCCATTCTTTGGATGATGAGAAAGCCCAGCACATATAGCTGATATGGGTGCCGAGGCTTGGGACAGCTTAGCCGCTGTCATGGGCATGGGTGAGCATGATTTCATGTTCATTTGATTATTAATAACAGCAGCTTCCTTGATAGGCTGTCATATTGGCTCGGACATCACCAGCAATGATGGCTTCGCCTGGCTAATTGAAGGGCAAACGGCCTGTGCAGAGAGGGCATGTAAGGGCTTTAGCAGCGAGGCTGTCGGCAATGAAGGCAAGTGCTGGGGCACTCTTGTTTTTTCTTTACTAACAACCATTTCATTCCTAGGCTGTTTCATTGTCGGTAATGTCTCTTTATGAAGGGAAGGCGCACTTGCTGAGCTTTGGGACTTAGTGTGTTGTGTCATTGCAACAAGTCGTCCAAGCTGAATGGGTGTTTCTTCAATAACAATGTTGTTGGCACATTGTTTCATTGTCATTTTCAAGCATGGCATATCTCTCTCTCAGCTCCTGCCAGACTAGGCAGTGTAGGGGACTGCATTGGGAATGCAGACAGGGAAACTAGTGGTGTGAAGACCATCAGCTTTTCAGGTGAGTAAAGCATTGGGGCAGCTTTATTGATCTTATTGACAACAATATAAGCACGTTGTTCCTCCTCCACTTCACCTGAGCATGAAAGAATTCAGGCTGTGAACCCTCAATCTGTATGAGCGGTAATAGCATGTCTGGAAGGGGCAAGTACCAAAGGCTTAGGCGTCAATGCAGGCGCAGTGGCGGTCACAGGCAGGCTTTGATTCAGGCTCATTTGATCTTTGCTAATAACAACCATCTCGACAGGCTGTTGTACTGGCTTGGATACCATTGGTGATGGCGGGTTTATTTCATCATTTCCATTTGAAGGACAATGAGGAATGGGCTGTGCAAAAGGAGTAGGCCAGTGCTTTGGCAACAAGGGGGTTGCCAGCGACATGGGTGAGTGCAATAATGTGCCTGTTTGTTCTTTATTGATGGCTGTTTCATTTCCAGGCCATTTTATTGTTGGGGATGCCTCCTTACGAGTGGGAGGCACATTTGCCAGGATTTGGGACTCAGCGCATTGTGTCATTGTGGCACATATCCAGACTGACTGGACTGAGAAAGCGGGGTGGTAGCGCTGGGCTGTGGGCTGGGCACTGTGGGATGAGTATTGGGCTTGGCATTCAGGTGAACATTGATGCCTGCTGTCAGCCTTGAACTGACACCATTTGCRGGCTCATCTTCCATCAGATGAGGAGGAGTGGCTCGCATAGAGGTGATTGGAGCACAATTGGGCAGTGCGAGGGCTGCCTTGACGATGGGTGAGCACTTCTGCACATTCCTTTGCTTGGTATTGGTGGCTGTTTCGCTCTCAGGTCATTGCATTGTYGAAGGCATCTCCACACAGATGGGCAGCATGTTGACTGGAGATCAAAGCTCACTATGAAATGGCAAGCTGACACTGGATTTGCTAACAACTTCAACTGATGCTGATGATCGCACCCAGAGCACCCAACTTCATGGCTAGGTGAGCAGCAACATTTGTTGTTGAGGCGAAAATGATGACACTCATAGATTCATGTTGTTTGTGACCCACAAGGGGTGGCAGCTTGGGCTTGGGCTTTGACAAACGGGAAGAAGTGGCTCATACAGGGAAGACAAGGGCATGACCAGACAGCGTGAGGGCTGCCCTGACGTCAGGTAAGCACTGTGACACACTCATCTCTCCTTTCTTATTGACAACTGTCTTTGTTTCTAGTAACAATTGTATTGTCAGGGCAGATAGATCCTCTTGATCAGGGGGCAAAGCAATGGAAGCAGCAAGGTGACATATTGACTCTACTTTGGTATCAAAATCTCTGTCCGCCCACTCAATGGCCATGATAGACCATTTGTCTGTGTTGGGATGTACTCCAACATGTGAAGACAGCTGGGAGATGGCTGGCATCTCCCTGAGGAGTGGTGAGAACTTCAGCTCTCATATTGGCAGGTTCTGGGCCATTGACAACTCACTCATCTGATGCAGCAGAGACTCTCGAGTGTTGGGATAGGCACCCACCTTCAATGAGCTCAGGCACATTCATAAATGAGTCTCTTGCACTCATTCAGGCATGTTTCGTGACTCAGATGATGGGATGGCCTTACTGGCCTTGGGAACATCTCACATCAGTTCCTCCTGGACATAATTGACATCCAACTGCTCCAGGGCAGTCACATTTGAACTTAGCACACRTGGGACTTCAAGGAATTGAGCCTGAGCTTGGCAGCTCAATTGGGTGTTGGCCCGTTGTTCATAACCATTTACTAACAATGGAGAGGCTCTGGGAACCTCCCTAGTTATCGGAATCGAACACACAGCCTTGGGGCATGTTGAATTGGATGAAAACGAGCCTGCATGTGAGCTTAAGAGATGGGACGAGCAGAACTTAAGCTCGTCCTTGTGTGGTGATGGCAATGTTGATATTTCAATGCTCATTGTGTGTCGTGAGTGTCACGAAAAGCCTGAGGTTGTGAGGACCTCTTGGAATGTGCATGGGGAAAGGCCTGTCTGAAGGACAAGGTACCTCTCACAACAATCCTCAAGGAGCTGTTGGTACTCCTCATCACATGGGATATCTGCATAGTAAGTGGCAAATTGCCTGTTGAGATCCAGCGTAAGAAGCCTTAGTGTCGAGGCTTTCATTGCTGGCTCGACCGTGTTGCATACTTCAAGTAGTCTTGTTCTCCTCAGTTGAGGAGGGTCCTTAGTCATCATTGAGCTATATGTAGCTCATCATGTGTTGCGCCTTTTGGAGTGTGGTGCTGTGGGCATTTCAAGAGCCTGGGAATGGGTTGGATTATTGTCATGCTCTYGGAAAGGTAGTTTATTTTGCTTTGTAACCAGACTCCAGTTGTCTAGGAGCTTCAGAATTTGTTGTAGAGGCTTTAGAGGGCCTCTAGGGTGTTGGGGTATTGTTCTATCCTCTATACAAGGTGGTAAATAGGTCRTTTTTCGAATGAAATTGCTGGGCTGTCACTCCACTGAGGAGAGTGCAAAAAAGTGTAACATCTGTAGGACGTTGAGAGAGGTTTTGTCTTAAGTCACCCACTGCACACTGCACTGAACCAATATATATGGTGTGCAGCCTGCAATTTATGGGTATGACAGTGTAGACTAAGGTTCTATTTACGGAAACTGGTGATTTGATGTCTTGTTTGTTTGTACATGTGTACACCACACCTGCCTTATATGTATATCTGTGAACAGAGCTGACAGCACTGTTACAATTTTTGTCTCATTTGTCAGGACATTGAACCTTGAGAAGGGGGTTATGTCACATACCCCTGTCTCAACTATTTTTAAAAAGACCCTTGTTTCATTTCGATGAAACGCCTCATGCTTCATGCATGGGATCTACTCCATTTGTAATAACCCTTTGCCCTATGCCTCRTGTACAGTAGTATATATAGTCTGTCTTGTATAGTAGTTAGTCAAGTTGCGAGCTAGTCTTTCCTAGGACAGCTCAATACAAACCTTATTCTCCATTTGTCTCRCCCAGGCTCTAGTACTAAGCCTGAGTATCTTAGTTGTCTCCTTGCACCCTGACTTGTGTCAGGCATACTCTGAGTCTTGTGTTCATGATGCCTGTCTAAGGCTCATGACAATATGTGCCACAAAAATGGACAAAAGTTTTTCAATCTCAAAAAACTGTGATGATCAGTGATTGATCATCATGATGAATGCTAGTGAACCAAAGAGAGTGTTCAGTAATTAATAGTGATGAATCACCATGGCTTCA
This sequence comes from Amanita brunnescens Koide BX004, assembly GCA_001691785.3. Classification (NCBI taxonomy): domain Eukaryota; kingdom Fungi; phylum Basidiomycota; class Agaricomycetes; order Agaricales; family Amanitaceae; genus Amanita; species Amanita brunnescens. The sequence continues at coordinate 7,472 of JNHV02000599.1, forward strand.
ATGAGACCATCATGAATGGTCATAATTTCATCATTATCCATGATGATTCATGATGAATTGTCATGATTATGGGTGATCATGATAGAAATACTGATTTTTACCAAGTTTGCTAACTACATTCACTATAAATCATCATGGATCACAAGTGATCACTCATGATCATTGGCAATCATTGTGATCATCATTTGTCTTCCTTTCCCAGCTAGAATGCGACTGACTATTTTAGATAACAGACTATTGATGCCTTTATATTACGTGCGCGAGTCTCATGGCAACGCCACGCAAACAAATCGCAGCCACTTTGTGCAGTTGTCAATTCTCGCCTCCAGATACACTTGGAGAGCCCTGAAAGTACGGAGAGCAATCCGCCGCCCGATCCRGATCGTGGCCCAAGGCCGATACAGTTGTGGTTTATTCCAGATGCTGAGCCAGAGCAACAAAGAYATCGCCGGTACCGCCGTTGAGTTATATAATATAGTTAGCCAATTTCTTTAATTCTTCGATGTAATACATGACGTGTATAAAAGTTCCTCGAATTACAGTGCCGCGGAAGCCTGCATCCACCAAGCGTGATTCATTAAGCCTGAAGATATGTCTATCAAGCAAAGTGATTGAGAATATGAATTTATGGTCAAGTTGCAATGAATGTCTGAGCGTAATGTCCTGCATGTCGAAAGAACAAGTAACCAGAGGAGTAAGCTATGGAGAGAAAGGTGCTGTATCCGCAATAATGCTGAAAGAGAGGGAGGCAATTGTGCATTCTGAATAACCAAAAATGTTTATAATAAGAATATAAGGGTTCGAGTCCAAGAATACTATCCGGCGGGTAATTCAGAAGAACTGGGCTGTGATTCTTTCACAGCACTCTTCTGTGCTTCCGTGTCTAATTGTTCGGCTTTCTCCAGGTCATCTAGACTTGACGGGCTTGCTTCAGCAGTCGTGACAATACTTCCATTTCCGTTCTGTAGCCCGACAGGCTCGCTGTCCTTGGGCTTTTTGTCCCCCCTGACGTTGCCACCAAAGGCCGACAGCGAAGGAAATGTGAACTCTGCCTGACTCTCCGAGTCCGGAGAGCCATTGGCGTCCGGCGTCGGCTCTGCACTCGGGCTAGAACGAAGTGTTCTGCTCTTTGACTTTCCTAGTTTGAGGGTTCCTGGCCGCTTCAGGATGGCATCTGCCAATACCTCGCTAACCTCACTTTCATCGTCACCTGAGCTCTCCTCGTATCCGCCTCCGTCCCGCGAATACCCATTTTCTTCTTCCGCGCCAATCCCATTCCAACCGCCCATATGCATCCTGCTGCGCACCCTTCGTCTGCCGCGGTCCACAGCCAAGTTTGAAATATCTGGAGACAATGATCCCACCGAGGAAGAAGAGTCGGGGGCTGACGATGGACCAGAGTTCCCACCCCCTGAGTTTGGCTCCGCGGTTCCAGGAGAGAAAATGGACATGAGACTGGCTGGTTGCGTTGGCGACATTGTCAATGAATGGGGGTGTGCTTGATTTTGCGGTGAAAAGTGTGAATAATTATGGTGATATGAATGGCTTCCGCTGATAGGCGGGTAGGGGTAATACACAGGAGTGTGAATCATAGGGACAGGCGAAAACAGTCCTGACGGCGGTGGGATGATGTGAAGAGCTGACGGTTGAGCTTGGGGTGAAGTTTGGGATGGCAGAGGGACGTGGTACCCATTCTTGGTGGGACTTGTATTGGCGCTAGATGAGGATGCACGGCTACTGGATGAAGTCGTTGCATTCTGCAGCGGTGGGGAAGAGACCACCGATGGTGCACTGGAAGGCACCGGGGAGAAGGAGGCAGCGAGGGTCTGTAGCTGGTGTGATAGATAGTTGACCTGATTTTGCAGCTATTAAGAGAAACCCTAGTCAGCAAGATGAAATGTCAAGCGTAGAAATAGGAGCACCTCGAGCTCCCTTCGCCTCCAAGTGTTGCTTTCCCAACGCATAAACTCCAATTCCTTTGCGTACCTCTCCAAGTCGGACTTCATTTGAGCTTCTCTCTGCCGCGCAGCTTCTAATGCACCTCGCAGAGACGCCAGCTGCGTCTGAACTGCGACGGAAGGTGGCGGAGTGTTTGTGCCAGACGAGGGTGTTGGAGCACGCCGGGGGATGGGAGCATGGCGCGTCGCGTGAAAGCCGTTCACAACCACCGTGTTGTCTGCACCGGGTGCGCGACGCGGCGAACGAGAAATCACGTTGGACAGCGGATGCAAGAGCAAATGGCCTTCCTCCCCCGAGGGACGGCAGACGGAGGTGGGCATTGCCGGACCCTGGGTACTCGTCGGTATAGAACTACTTTCGGAAGGGAGTGACGTGGAAGAAAGCTGCGACTGCGTGGCAGGAGAATCACAAGGCTGGTCTGGCGGCGGCGGACTCGGCGCGAGAGTGTCGCTTCCTGAAACAGCCAAGCCTGCAGGCGAGGGCTCCTGCACCGCGGCGTCATCCCGGGCGTGAGTGAGACCCGCAGAGTCACTGTGCAAAGACGACGGCGTAAAATCATCCACGGGAAGAGCAGAATCGGGGGCAGAGGCTGGCTTGGTCACGACGTGTATTTTTGAAAAGGCTTTGAGTTTCTTCCCGTTCTTGAGAAGATCCCTGAGAGGGTCCTTGCCTCTGCGGCGCCGCTCCTTCGTCCTTGGGCCCTTTGATTTCTCGGCATCTGCGGCCGAGTCGGACGAGGACTGCTTCGGTTCGTCGGCGTCGGTGTCCTGGAGAGGAGCGAGCACAGCGCCAGAGGCACGCCAGAGATACGCAGAGCTGGCAACGAAGAGTGCGACGAGTGCAAGGGAAAAGAGAGGATTTTCGACGACTCGGACGGCAGCGAGCGCGTCCTTGTCGCCGTCAGACATGGCGACGAGGAAGAGAAGGACGGGTGAGCCAGTTATTTATGTTCACACTCCGCCGCTATTTTTAGTATGCACCTTGCTCTGTTCCTCTGCGGCGTCCTCGCGCCCGAAGTCGGCCACTACTCTCCCGTCTACTCTGCCTGGCTCGCCAGTGCACACAGCGCCGATGCATTTGTACTCGATTCCTTCGACGCAATGGCCGGCCAGCTGCCCAGCGACGCAGATCTAGACAAGTACAAGGCCATTGTACTCTCAGGATCAGGTGCGATCTGATTATATTCATGCCCAATCAAGCCATCTCATTCACTTAGGCTCGTCGGCATACGACAACATCGAATGGATAAATAACCTTGTCGCCTACATTGCTCGTGTCGCCCAGGCCAAGCCGTCCATCAAAATCATCGGTAGGCGTGCCCTCGGACTCTCTGCATGTCATCCTGACCACGCGCTGGTAGGCATCTGCTTTGGGCATCAAATCATAGCACGCGCCATGGGTGCACAGGTCATCCGCAACACCAGGTGGGAAGTCGGACCCACGCCGATTACGCTCACCGACATGGGCAACGCCCTCTTCGGCGCTGACTCCTTCGTATGGTTCCTCATGCTTTCCATGCGCCGTCTTCTCACATCCGTGTATTTATAGTACATCCAAGAAATGCACCAGGACCATGTTCCCTCTGTCCCGCCTAATTTCCACCTACTCGGATCAACACCAGTTTCTGTAAATCAGGGCATGGTCCGCTTCTACGGAGACAGGGCGCCCCGGTCCGCGAATGATATCAATCCGGATGATATTCATATCTTAACCCTCCAGGGGCATCCCGAATTCACCGAGCCGATTGTCACCGGCGTTATCGAAAGGCGATTGGCAAGCGGCGTCATGGACGCGGAAACAGCAAAGGATGCAATGGGGAGAAGATATGGACCAAACGACGGCGTCGGCATCATCGGACGCGCGGTATGGAATGTCATAGGCAGGGTATAATGTAAGATATCATGTTTTGAATACGATGATCAGTATAAGAAGGACCACTATCAACACAGCAATCATGACCGCTGAGCCTGCCCAAMAGTGTCATTGTTTGTAGTCGATGGCCAAAGGAAAATGACACTGACTGTTCTCTTTAGCCGCCGTGGCAAACCAGTCCAGCCTTCGCCGCGCACCACGAAGCCTATTGTCCGTGTTGTCCAAATCAGTATCCAGTTCTTCAAGCAGTCCGGCATGCACGTCAAGCTCGTCGTTCATTTGCAGCGATATATGATGCTGTCGATTAATAGAATGTGATAATCGGTCTAAATGCTCATCCTGTTCTGCTYTCCGATGAGACTCGGCAGACCAAAAATAAATTTAGCGTACCATCCATCAGCTGCCGTTGGGCCTGCAGCATCATGTTAGGGTCAGACTGTTCTTCCGGATCGTCCGTATACGGCGTGTACGCGGCGGACGACGCAAACTCCTTCGCCGACTTTAGCGGTCCTCCCCCAATCCTCGTAACCGGGAGGCCCGAGAACGACGACGGGACAGACGCTTCGCCCCCATCCGCGGTATCTAGACTACAATAACGTTCCAGAAGCAGAGCTAGAGTTTGAGACCACGTACCTCTCCACATGGCCCCCATCCCCCAGCATGTTTCTCATCCTCTCAAACTGACTCCTGAGCAACGCAACGGCCTCCGTGCGGCCTTCATTTGCCTCGAGCTCAATGATACCAGCCCGCAGCTGCGTCAGGTTCTTGGTGATCTGTGGCGCTTGCGCCGAACCAGCATACCTGGGCGAAGCGCCGGACGGCGACGACGACGTAAAACTCTGCAGCCTCTGGCGTTCAAGCAGCAATGAGAGCGATTGGGTAGACAGGGACGTAAGCTTTGGAAGCGACATGGGACAACGGGATTCTGGAACGGCGCGCAGCGCCAAACGTCAAACAGTTACAGTAACAAGTGCGCAAGCGAACACGTGGGTATACATTATGTCAGCACTTCCGATTGGCTCTGGTACGCGACCCGCGTGCACGCCAGCCAAAACTCCGTGCCTCCAGCCACCGTCCATCCCAGCGGCCCCAGATCACACTCGGCACATGCGAGCAGCTTCAAACGAGGCTCTGAAATGGATTGCATCCATATTGATGGCCCCTCTATTCATACAAAAAAACACACGCACCACCAGACTGCGGGCCAACCGGCCGCGAGAAACCAATATTCTCAAATGCCATAGGCGATGGCGTGATCAGCCACCAATGCGTGGTCTCTGGGGGCTCGGGCAATGATGGCAGCAGTGCATGCCTGTCCCCATCGCTCGGCTCTAGCTAGATAGCTTCATGAAGCCAACAACCACCGAATCAGCGGCGAAATCACCCCCACCTGCATGCTAGGCTTTTCAACCAGCGTCCCAACGCCCTTCTTCAGTATAATGCTGCCGCACTGCTTGCGGGGGCACAGCAGATCATACTTGTTGACCGATTCCGAAACGACATCTGTAACCCCATTCGTAAATTCTGAAAGAAGTTGCGACGGAGGCCTTTCTCTTCTTGTCGCACGCTGCAACGCTTCCCACAGTCCGCTTATTTGCTGTTGATCTGGCACCGTTGCATCAGAGGAGGGCAAATCCATCTCGAAAGTGTAGAGTCAAGCGGCGATCAAATATCAGTAAACACATTGGGATCGGTTGGCGCTGTGGTTGAGATTTTGGGCGCTGTGGGGATATGTACAATCATTTGTTCATACACTAATATATATTGTATCATATATTACAAAAGTGTCCTTTACCTACATACAGTA
>JNHV02000600.1:0-13174 GCA_001691785.3 Amanita brunnescens Koide BX004
TATATATTTGAGTAAGCATAGTATTCGTTAGGTATGGTGAAGATGAGGTACGTCGATCGAACACAGTTATCATCTCCGATAAACGCCCGTCGGCCAGTACGACAAGGCGGGCACTCAGTTTAAATAGATCAGAGTTGCCCGGAATACATTTGATTGCGTAGTCTGTAGTCTTGATCCGTCGTCGAGAATTTTTAGTTCGACGCACTGTCTCGTTCGCAGCTCCATATAAATAGATTGGTGCGCTATCTCGAACCGGAATTGCTCTCGGAATCATCCCTCCTGAAGCGCACGTGTGTCCCCAGCTCATGGCGAGCAATGGTTGTCGTGGCCACAGCTGTTCTGGCCAGAGCTGATATACTGCTGGGCGCCGCCCGGGGGTCAAGGATGACAACCTTTCCCAAGCCTTCTGGCACAGTTCCAAATCGCTCAGCTAGCCCTGGGACAGTCCCGCTTTCATCGGGGGAGAAGTCGAGCAGGTAGACAGCCCATGCAGAAGATTCTGGGAAAATATCCAAGTATTCCCTACACAGAACAGCTTGTAGCCGATGCTGTCTTTCAAGCAGTTGATTCCAGGTAGCGAGGATAGCCGAAACAAAATCTTGCGGTTTCACTTGTGCAGAAGGAAACTTGTACTTTTCTTTCAACGTCTCCTTTTCCCCGTCCCAAGCAGCACATATTTCCTACATGACAAGTCGACATCAGACTTCTTTGATGAGACTAGTCGTCAAACACTTACAAGTACAAATCGTTCCCAATCGCCTTCCGACAGCCCGGGTTGCTGTAAAACGGCAGGCATGGGGTATTTGTTATGATTGCGGAACCACAGGCCAACCACTTTATAGGTTGAACCATTCCGCGGCACTATTGGGATACCATGTCGCAGTGGCGGGATATATGGCGATCCTGGTGCTAGAGTCGGCGCCGTATCCGTCTGAAGAAGTAAACTTTCGCGTGAAGCCAAAGAGTCGTCTCGTGCATATATTCGTCTGATGGCGAAACTGCTACGACGCTCCTTGGGAGAATTTGTCTGGGAGGGTTCAGGGTTATACAACAGAGGTACGTCCTGACTTGGTCTTAATGCTGGACCCCTGTCCGGTATACGACTTCCGTAACTCCTGTCTGATGTGCTGCGCCGCCTTCGACGATGTATGTCTTCGACGACGCGACGCCTATCATGCTCCCTGCTGTCCGGTAAACGACTTCTGTGACTCCTGTCTGATGTGTTGCGCCGCCTTTGACGACGTATTGCTTCGACGCCACGATGCCTATCATTCTCCCTGCTGTCCGGTGTACGACTTCTGCTACGGTTCCTGTCTGGTGTACGGCTCCTTGAACGACGTATGTGACTCCTGCCGCGCTCCTTGCTGTCCGGTGTACGACTCCTACGACGGTTCCTGCTGTCTGGTGTACGGCTCCGCCTACGGCCTCTTCTGGAGGAGGAGCTGGATGGAGAGACGGATGAGGCATATATTATGGGTGGAAGTGGAGGTATTGGCTGCACTACTACGTCTAGGCCTGCCAATTCCTCACGAGAGCTTGATAAGTCGTCCAGGTCGAAGTTGGATATTCTCACGTCCGTCATGCTTTGGCTCCATTCTTTGTCTACCTTCTCCCCATATTGATTAAATGCTACGGCAATTAGGGCAAAGTATATGAGTGCGAGTCCGAAAAGTGCAGATATGATTGTACGAGGAACGAGTCTGGGCCCGGTTTCCAACATACTAGAGTGGGTCGGACTAGATGGGTTGACAGTCCAGACATACATCAGAATGCAAAGAACAAACAGTATGATGGACCTTGGCGAATTATTAGTAGACAATAGGTGGTTTACAGATACGTACCAAGCTAGCCACACGGCTGGCATCGCAAGCAACACCCAAACATTCCACCAAATGACCGTCTTCGTTTTTTGAGCTGCCTGCGACATCCCTATCAAAGCGAGGTATTACAAAATGAGGCAACTTACTTCAGCCCAAGCAATAGCTCTGTATGTCTTTCGCATCGAGCCGAAACGTATGATATACACGCAGCCGTATAATAGGCTCATCAGCGAACAGAGCTGGGAGGTCAATGCAGAATAAAAGATCACTGGTTCATTGACGACTCCAGGCAATTGTAACATTGTCAGAATAGCCCTATGAAATACAGGTCAGGTAGATATATGAACGAAGAAACTATCCACGTACGACAACAGTAGCACAGAGACAATATTAAGCGTCTTCCATTCTTGTAACAACGAATTGATGAGCGCCTCCCATGTTTCTTTTAAATTCCAGAAAGGAGACGTTGGGCTGGATGGCTCTTTCCCGCTAAGAATGTTCATATGTCCTTGACTGTAGTTTGCTGGGCTACGAGCTAATGCTGCGATGTCATGCAAACTCATATCACCCTCGTCGAAGATCCGAGCAACCCGTGCAAAGTACATCGTAGGCAGGCGTAGCAAGAGGTAAGAATAGAATTGGCGGGGTATCGTGTCCAACAAGAAAGCAAGCACATAGTCAAGCAAATTCGGCTTCTCTAGAGACAAGCGACGACCGTGCCATGTTTTCGAGGTGGCTGCAGATCCACGACCCAGACTATATGATATTGAAGCCGGGTAAGGATCAACAGACATAAATGGCCGAGATGCGGACATGAATGATCCTAGGCGCGGGCCAGTATAGGCAATGGTGCTTGCCAGAGATCTTGGTCGTGGCCCTGCCAGGCCGTGCCCAAAGGTCTGTCCTGGGCCCCAATTCCAAACGGATTGCACTGCGTCGGAGCTGGACGACGCAGCATCATAATACGCGTACTGGTACACGGGAGGCTGAGGTCTAGCTGGCGTAGAGGCACCCTCTGTTTTGAGACTAGCAGAACTGCTTGCATGACTGTTCGATACTGCCGTTTGAGCCAGGGCCTTGGTGTTCGAACGCGGCGTGGCGCGTGATGCACTGGCAAGAACTACAGTCGGAGGTCTCAGCGGCGGCGTCTCATTAACGCTTGCAGAAGGCGACTCTTCGTTGTCATCTTGTCGCGGAAAAGAGTGCTGAGGGCTTGTAGGTGGGGATGCACGCCCTTTCCAATAAGACAAAGGCGGACCAGGACGAAGCGGGGTTGGAGGACGACCCGAAACGGACGTCATTAACTGTGCTTCATCTTGACTAGACTTCAAACTGTCATTTGGAGTTGAGTTCCGGGACTTGGAACGCGGTTCAGGACGGGATGCTTGTGCTTTTCAGCCGTCAGAGTGATGTTGAAGCTTGAATTGCGAGAATACTAACCCGCGTCCATCGAAACAGATTGACCAGGCGACGACATCTCTGCTCCGGAGTCCATTCCGGAAGACAACAGAATAAGGATGGCACCGCCATGTCAGCGTCAAGTCACTAGGGCCGGGACAGGCACCGCATATGGCGTGAGCGTTTGTTGGCCCGTGTTGTTCAAATTTCCAAAAGGAGGCACTAGCTTTGCACAACAAGTATCGCGATCCAGATCGGAAGAAGCGTAGCAGCACATGTACAGYATCCAGAAAAATATGTTCTTGATGATGCCGAAGTAGGGCGCATCAGCTGCGTAACGTGCTCAAACAATGGCCAAATCTCGTGTCGCACAGAACGGCTGCTAGCTGACATACTTCATAAAGCTGTTGAAGAAGCAAAAGCGTGTTGTAACTGTCGTTGGACGCGCGCACACCTTACTGATACCAAACATAGAAGGTTCCCGTTATAGAAACTAGTCGGCTCAGAGATCTAGGTAGCTCCATTCATGCTTTAACTCCGAGTCATTGCGTACTCCGTGCCGCCAATCGCACCGAGTGGCTTGAGTCATGCCATTGTTACTTCATACCACAACTTTGTTCTAATTACAGGCCTTTAATGTTGGTATTACTATACTGGACCGGAAGTGTAGCTCAAGGTAAAGAGAAACGAGGAAAGGCTAGAATGAGATATCCCGGTGGTGAAAAGCAGCTGAAATTACCTCTTAACACCATAAGATAGCATAAGATACCGACTACGGCACCAAAAAGTTTGTAAACGTTCCAAAGGCAACTAAACTTCTACAAAAAAGGTTTGAGGGATAGCCAATTACAGGCGTTTTCGCCCCAAATTCAAACACGGTTGAAGGTGTGGTCTCCATAACAGGTTTTTCAATGTCTGTAGTAGCCTTCCTCCGGCCTGAGCAATCCGACTCCTTCAATCAGGGATATAGTACCGGTAGCTCCTATAGATCTATGTTCAAGTTCACTGGGTTGAGGGAATGGGAACTTTGCATGTTCCAGCACAAAATCATGCCATTTCGACATGGTGTGGATATTTCGCAAAGCCCCTTACTTGTGCTCCAAACGGACCTCATATAACTCACAGATAGAACCGATCCCYTTGCGGCTGCGGTTCAAACTATGATGCTCCAGAGCCGGTTCTCGTTTGAACTCACTTTAGGGCACCAGCGGCGTTTGTTGGCCCGTGTTATTTCCAAAAGGCACTAGCTTTGCACAGAAAGTTTCGCGATCCAGATCGGACGTCCGCTCAATGAGCAATCTCATATCTGCCGTTGCCTGGGTCAGAAGAAGCGTAGCGGCACAGCATCCGGAAAAATATGTTCTTGATGACGCCGAACTAGCCCGCATCAGCTCCCTTGCTCACATCGAGTTGGAAGATGCGCGTACAGAGCTGGAACGCGCGCAAAAGGCCGCGCGGGCCATGGAAAAAAGAGGAGAGGAAGACGAGGCAGAGACTGATGCCGAGGAGAGGGACGAGAGTGATTGGGTCGAGTAAGCACCACTTGCCTTTGAATTGCTCTATTGACGACCAATTGAACAGCGAAGATGACATGGACGTGGACGGTGCAAAATCGAAACCGAAACAAAAAGCAAGCGACCCAAATGATTTATCAAAGTATAACCTCGACGATTATGACGACGACGAGGCAGATCCTACCGGTAAGTTCCCTTACGTGAACCCTACTTCGATCCATATACCAATCCGCCCGTAGGAGGAGGAATCTTTAGCAACATCAAGGGTCTCACATACTACAGAAATAACGAGGAGGATCCCTACATTACTCTCAAAGACGTGTGTTGCAAGTCATTGCTTTCACCTGCTGTGAGATCCACTCATGTCGGTACTTGCTGTCTGCTTGTTCTAAAAGGATGATGAAGATAACGAGCGCGGCGAGCTCGAAATCCTGCCCACCGACAACCTCATCGTCACCGCCAAAACTGAAGACGAGATATCCCAGCTCGAAATATACGTGTACGACGAATCCGAAGAAAATCTATACGTCCACCACGATTTGATGCTGCCCAACTTTCCACTTTGCCTCGAATGGCTCGACTTTTCGCCCGTCGCCTCGTCAAAAGATGCCGCACCCGGATTCGGGAACTACGTCGCCGTCGGAACGCTCGATCCCGAAATTGAAATATGGTCGTTGGACGTTCTGGATGCCATGTACCCCGCATCCGTCTTGGGGAGACCCGAGGCCACAAAAGCGCATGTGCCAATTCCCGCCGGGACAGGGAAAAAGAAACGAAAAAAGACGAAACAGCGCGGCCCCGAGAAAGGGTACCACGTCGACGCCGTGCTCGGGCTCAGCTGGAACAGAGCGCAGCGCAACCTCCTCGCCAGCGCGAGCGCAGATCGAACGGTGAAACTGTGGGATCTGAGCCGCAGCCCCGTTGCGAACGGCGAGGGCGGCGAGGGCGAGGCGGGCGCCATACGAAGCTTCGATGTGCACAAAGACAAGGTGCAGGCCGTGCAGTGGAACGCCGCCGAGCCGTCTGTGCTGCTCACAGGCAGCTACGACCGGACTGTACGCACGTTCGATTCCCGCGCGCCGACAGGCGGCGTCGGCGCGGCCGTAGGGAGCGACGTCGAAGCGCTCCGATGGGACCCATGGGAGGACTATGGATTCTACGTACGTACGCGCGCCCGTTCATCTGCCTAACGAACGCGTAACCCACACGCCCGCAACAGGTATCGCTCGAAAACGGCCTCGTACTCAACTTTGACGCGCGCACGCTGCCGTCGGACGTTTCGCAGCCCGCACCGGCGCGCTTCACGCTCTCGGCGCACGACGGCGCGACGTCCGCGCTCGACGTCAACCCACACATCCCAGGCTGCATCGCCACCGGCGGCACGGACAAGCTCGTCAAGATCTGGAACGTCACCGACGAAGCATCGTCAGAGACGGGCAAGCGGAGCATCAGTCTCGCCACGTCCCGAGATTTAGGCGTCGTAAGCGGCAGATTGTTTGTTTAAAAGAAATGTCAGCTCAAATCACATAACACAGGGAAAAGTATTTTCAGCCGTGTTTTCGCCAGACGACCCTCTCACGATCGCAGCTGCCGGATCGAAAGCCAAGGTCCAAGTATGGGACGTCGGCGCCAATGCAGGGGTGCGCAAAGTATTTAGCAGCAAACTCGCAAATGCAGGTAAAGCTCTAAAAGAAAAAGAGGCCAAAACAGGGGACGGCGTTGTGGGTGTAGTCGAGGACGAGGAAGACAGTGAACCTGACGAGGAAGACGACTGATCGCCCGTACAATAATACATACATTTTCATGGCGCCATGAATGTCGTGCGTAATGTACAGCCCAGTCCATATGAGATTAGTCCAAGGTATATATAAGTTAGATGTATGCTCCTTCCCCGCCAACTTAGCTCCTGAGCTCGACAGCGATGTTGGTGACCATGATAGCGATATAAGACAAAATGAGTAGGATCCCCCATTTGCGAGTGAGGTAATAATTGTTTAGCGGAACAAAGATAAGAGTCGCGCACAACAAGCCTAGAAGGCCTATCGTGCTGACATGCAGGCTTTTTGAAAAATCGATTTGGTACGGTTGACCGGTCTGGCTTATAATATACGTTCCGGATATGCCGATGCCAAGAAGAATGTTAAGCATGGGACTGCCAAAACAGGCGGAGAAACCCATGATAGGGGCAAAGGCCTGCACCACATGCCTGTGAGATAACGGATCTTGAGATAGATAGATAGAGGCACGACTTACCGCCACCGTCATATTGGCAACAAGATCGGCGAGTGAATTACCCACGGCAAATATGGTCAGTCCGATAATGGCGTCCGAAAGACCAAAGATAAAGCCAAAAGTCTGGAGGACATTGACGACTTCATCCGCAATAGCCATTATCCAGACAATAGAGACAAAGAAGCCCGCGGAACAGCGAGCCATCTTGCCTGTTGGACGGTCGCCCTTTTCGGCAAAGACGGCAACTAGGATGGCGATGGCCAGGCCGCCTATGATGGCTGCCAATAATAACCAGTTCTGGTGTTTAATATCATCTGCAAAGATAAGGACGTGACGATTACCAGCGGGCCAGTCACTCACTAAGCAAAACTTTGACGCAAAAAGGCGGAGCGAGGGCACATTGCGTCGCCATAAGCCACTTGTTAAACTTCATTTCGTGCATTTCCTCCTGCACCTCCTCCTCGGCTATCAACACGCGCTGCACGCCTTCTTCCTCGAAATCCATTAACGGTGCATCATCTGCGTAAATTTTCTCCTTGGCCGCAAGGGACCCTGGGTGCGGTGTGACAACAACAGGGAGAGTTATGGTCAGTGCCAACACGGCAGGTGTAGCAAATACGGAAGCCACCCGGCCAAGGAGACTTTGCTTGCTAAAATGATGCAACGTGGGAAAGAGGACATGCAGGACATGGGCCGCCCTCTTCATAAACCGTTGCTGTTTGGTTAGAGTTATATAGGTTGATGACTCGCTTGTATCTGAGGGAGTAGGGGATGGGGGGATGCGATGAATGACGGGAACAGACAAAGTCTGCTCCGCAGGCTCTTCGCTAGGTGAAAAGATGAGGGACCCCCGATGCTGGTGTCTTTCCCCCAAAGCAAGGGCAGCGTCCCAAGGATCAATTTCACGCGCGGTGGACAAGGATGGAGAGCGAACTCCGCGCGAGCGGGGATAAGAGTGATAATGCCCACCGGCATACGGGGTCACGGGAGACTCGAACAGGCTGAGAGAAGTCGTAGAAGCCTGATTGCGCAGTGAAGAAACGACTTCACGGAATTCGAGAGCTCCGAGAAGGGAAAATGACGGCAACTGGCTGACGAGAGGGGACGGAGACGGAGAGGGCGTCCTTGAAATAGCGCTTGCAGGGGCGAGATTTGTCTGGAGGCGGGGCGCTAGTGGACTTAGTGACCGCGTAGGGGTTGGAGAAGCGAACCGCAACGGGGATAGTTCAGGGGACGTTGATGTGTCGGCTGACGGGCGATCAAGTCGTGGGACGCGACGGACGAGAATAGCAACTTACGCTGGTCTCGATAAGGAACAAAATCACGTTGGTCGAATTCGGAGCGGACCATACTCTCGAGCTGTTTTTTGTGTTCTTGCCGCTTGGCCCACCAGCTTCCGAAGCCGACTACCAATGCATAACATACATAGAGTACGATCATTGAGACAGCCTCCCAGAGGTGGATTTCGCCATCGCGAAGGATAATAAGCAGCATTGTGACAGCGACAGTGAAGAAGCCCACGTCACGTAAGAAAGGCCAGCGATAGACATGAAAGGGCCTGATGATGCACATTGAGCCCACGACGCAAGACACGATGAAGGATGCTGCGCCGAGGAGCTCGCCGATGGCAAGACTGCCTGAACCGGCCTTCATCGCGGAGAATGTGGCTGAGAGATCGGGGCTGCCATTGCCAAAGGCGAGAAAGGTGACGCCTGCAACATTTTCGTCAAGACCGAGTTGGAGGGCAATGGTTGCGAGATTGGGCGTGAAAAAGTCAGACGCGGTGATGCCGAGCGTGGAGAAGAGAAACAAGAGCCAGACGAGGAGAGAAATAAATGCCAAGGGCCGGAGAGACGGCTGGGAGCAATAGTACTGCTCGAGGTAGTTTATGGCGAGAAATGTGGTAGATGAATCGCAGACGGTCTTAACATGGCTACACTGGGAATGCAGAGGGAGAGCGAGGGGTTGGCAGGGCGCGACCTCGACATTGTCGACTCGGCTGGACTCTGTTCTGTCGCCATAGCGGGCCTGTGCCCAGAGAACACAGGAGATGCAGAGAACGAGGAGGAAGAGCGCGCGGGCTGGGGACGACATGGCAGGTAGAAAGCATGGGCACGTGCAATGCGTCTGCTTGCGTACTCCGTTGTCCTGCTGGTGAGCACTTTGACTCGTGGTCGTGCTTTTGCTGATTTGCTCAGGGCATCCTTGCCTACCGCAGTGCCAGACCCTTTTCGCAGATCATCATCTCTAAGCGCGCATTACCCGTCGTCTATAGCGTTCCAGACACTTGCGACGCTTTTGACGCTCCTGGTTTAAAGTACTGCGAGGACGCCACATTCTGGGATGTCTACGCCAACGGCACACGCGATGCTCGTCACCTCATCCTCAGCTGTGATCCTGGCCGCAAGGCTTGGAACGTCGTCATGGGCCCACTTCGCAACCCCGAACCTCACGGTGCTCTCTGGCTCTATACCTCAGACTCAAAGCGCACGCCCCAGCGCATTACCTTTACAGGATACCCGCATGGCCACGACTTCCACCCGCTCGGGATCCAAGTCTGGCCGTCGCATGACGGAGGCGAATCAAATCTCTATGTCGTCAACCACGCCCGCCAGCGCACTTTCATCGAGCACTTTGCCCTCGACCCCGCGCAGCCAACTGTAGCGCGCCATGTACGCACCATCACCTCGCCCTATTTCTTGTCTCCCAACTCCCTCGCGCTCACCTCGCCCAATGCTTTCTTCGTCACCAATGACCACCTCTTCACCAGGCGCATCCCAGTCATAGGCGACTATTTGACTTTTACCGAGTCCATCCTCAGTCTTCCCTTTGGCTACGTCCTACACGTCACGCTCTCTCCAGACACGGAGCCCACCATCCTCAATGTCTCGCTCCCTATCCCATTCGTTCCATTCGCCAACGGCGTCGCGCTCTCTCACGACGGATCATCCCTCGCCGTGGCCTCCTCCAGCATGTCCCAAGTCAGAGTCTACGACCGCGACCCCGCCACGAACGCGCTCACCAGACGCGCGCATACCATCAACGTCCCATTCGCTGCAGACAACCTCCACTACTCGGACGACGGCACCCTCTTCGTCGCCGGACACCCCCACTTCCCCTCTCTGATCCAGCTCTCGGCCAACAAGACCGACGTTGCGCCGAGCTGGGCTGTAGCTATACCCCCTCTGCCCAGGGAAGGATTCACCCCGCCGGCCGAGTTTGATCTTGATGCACCCACTTCCTTGAACGGTCTCGTACCCGGCACTCCGGGGATGACGACTGTTTTCCAGAGCGATGGCCAAGGCTTCTCCAGCGCTGCCACCGCACTCAAAGACGACGCGACCGGTACTTTGTACGTCGCTGGACTCTATGCCGAAAAGGGCTTCATAGTTTGCAGGCCCGCGTGAATATATGCACATGTACTGCAACATTTGTATCATAATAGTATGGAATTTAGGCTATTGATCGTACACGCAACTACAACTAGTATGTGCGCCCTGATAGATATATCTATTCGCATACAGAGGCGCGTGGGAGGGTGGTTGGTTCACAAAAAAAAAAAAAAGCGCTCCAAAAGTCAAGAAGCATCGAACGTATATTTCTGTCACTAGAAGAAAGTGGGTAGCAATCTGTAGCACATCAGCTCACACGCATGTCAGTCATGGCACGCAATCACTTACACGGCGCCCAGTCCAGCCGCAAATGCAGCAACGCCCCACGCAACCCGCTTTGTACCTCGCCACTTTTCAACCCTACCATTGGTTGCAATCTGGCGCTCTTCCGTCTCCGCATCCTCCGGTTCTCGGAAGTTGAACTGCAGCGGCGCTCCCTCGTCTTCTCTGGCTCTTTTGCCATTCGTAAAATGTTGCTCTTCACCTTGTTCTTGCTCATGCACTTTCTCCTCCCCTTCCTCCTCCGTCTCCTCCACCACCACCGCCTTCTGTGCTTCCCGTTGCGCCTTCAACCGCTTGATTAACTCCTTTTGCTCGCTGATATCCTGCTCGCGCAGCTCATCCCCCGCCACATGGTCAATCACCTTTTCCACATCACTCCTTATCTCTTCATGCTCCACGACCGTTTCCTCCGATCCACCCGATGTCATCGCAGCAACCTCCATCCTTCTCGCGGCAAGGACAGCTGCGGTCTTGAACGCTTTCGGAGTGCGAGGCACGACAACAGTCGAGAATTGCTGCACAGTCGCACGCGGTGCCGGGCTCTTGGTGCGAGTAGATCGCCGTGGCTGAACTAGCTGCGTCGGCGCCGGCACCGGTGATGACTCCTTTCGACGTTTCACCGCCGGCTGATCTTGTGGTTGTGCAGGCGACGCAGCGGGGGCAGCCACCTGCGGGCTGTTCGTCGCGCTTCCAGCCGCCGCCTTGCCCGACCTTCGGTAGTTCTGCGCAGGATCCGGAAGCGCATCGATGACGACGTTGATAAGAGCACCGAGCTTGTAATCGGCGCCCAGCTCCAGTGCCACATTCGGCGACACCCACACGCCCGCCAGCCGCGCAATATGCTGGTCACGGAGCGTGCCATTGTTGCCCGAAAGGTCATAGTGCTCCTTTATCCAGTTGATCTCCGTCTTTTCTTCCATTTCGCTGGCGTTGGGGAACGCGGCGCGGAACATGGTGGTCACGCTCACAGCGCTCGTGTCGAAGCGGCGGAGGATGAACGCATGGCCCGAGCCCTGAAAGGTGGTAAGTACCTTCCTCGCCGCGGGAGGCGCGTGGCATACCGTGTTTGTGAGTATCTTGAGTCTGCCGACCTGGGGAAGCGCCACATCATAAGCGATAGCGGCGAGCATGTGCACGAGCCAACTCACGAGGATGTCCTGGCCCTGGCAATTGAGAATCTGGTACTTGACGGGTGGCAAAGAGTCGCCTGTGACTGAAAATAATTAGTGCGCGTTGGCTTGGAGCTGAGACGGACGCACGGATGGAGGGTAGGAACGGATTGGCGTGGGCGTCGGGCAGTGAGGGCCTGGGCGACATGACAGAGGAATTGCTAGACAACGCGACTTCAACAACTACAAACACTGCATTAAACACAACTTTTCCCACGGCCTCCAGGCGGATTTTTGAGGAGGGTCATCTCGAGTTTGATTGCAGCTGATTCTTTGTCGATATGAATTAATGACGAGTCCGCGTGTGAGCGGCTCAGTGGGCGGGGTTGTGGGACAGAGCTCCTCGGCCCGAATGGACGGCCCGGTCTCGCAGCATCCTCGCATCGATCGTCCCGTCTCTTAACCCAACGCACTGTTCCTCGCACTGAAGTTCCTGGGGGCCAGAATACAGGTCGCCTCGCATTCTCACTGGATCGATCGTCTCGTCTCTCAGCCCAGTCCACCAAGGTTCTCACCAGAATACAGGTCGCCTCGCGCCGTCACAGCGCATCGATCGTCTCGTCTCAACCCAACGCACCGTTCCTCGCACTGAAGTTCCTGGGGGCCAGAATACAGGTCACCTCGCATTCTCACTGTATTGGGTCGTCTCTCAGCCCTATGTACCATCCGTTGCGCCGCAGTCTCAACTATTAAGACCAACCACCACCCCTTACTTAGTATCCGGCACGTCCAATACAATATGTTTACTTATCCGTCTCCCTTTGTTTGGCGTAATAATCTGATTTTGTTTCCTTTGTGGTGTCACCAGTCATTGACGTTGTCCTGGCACAAAGTTACTAGTAATGGCAGATAAAACTATGGCAGAAACTATGAATACTGAAACAGATGCATTGGGTAGGTCAAAGCACTGCTCCTGAGTTGTCAAATGTGACATTTGGGCAATAGATATAGATGAAGAAACTATTGCAAGGCTCAAGAAATGATATGAATGTCCTTATTTTAGTATTATTGTTATAGGCAGGGCTAATGCAGGCAAGACAACTATTCTTGAGAAGGTTTGTGGTGTGGCCCAGGGAACTGAGCCTATCATTATTAAAAAACCTGAGCCCAAACCTGAGCCCAAACCTGAGCCTAAACCTGAGCCTGAGGTGAAGCCTAGGTTCAAGGTATGTGCACCCATAAAAAAGCTCTTCAATAGAATGCATGCATCTTCCCCAACACCTTTGGCACCTGCACCTTCCCTGATACCCTTGATGCCTGCACCAGCAGCTGCTGTTACACATCTGAAACCATCAATGGAGGTGAGCTGTGTTGTGAAAATATGGATCTGCACCCATTGACATGCGACCAATCTTAGAGGGGCATTC
>JNHV02000601.1:0-13066 GCA_001691785.3 Amanita brunnescens Koide BX004
GTTCATTTTGCCAGAACCAACATTAGGCAGGGACCTCGCTCACAACATCCTTCATTGATGGTCGTTTCTTCCTCTTCCTCCTGTCGTCCACAACTAATCGATAATATCAGCCTTAGCATGAAATAACAGGGGTTGATACACCAACTAAACAGTTTTCGGCCCCTCCTTGGCCTGCTCCTCGAGACTAACGTTCATCCGGTTATCAGACTGGGGGGCCCTTTCGGGGAAAGTGTGGGGAGCCGAACGGTTCCGTGTATACATTTCTGGCACATTTGCAATAATCGCTGAAGATTACCTGGCATTGGCATGAGCATTATGCGGACTCCGTGATCTTCGCGGAGCAACTTAGAAGATCGGTACGTGATGTGTTTCACTAACTTGAGATGTTGATCGCTAAGTCAGTGAAACAAAGGGACGGACAAGCTATATCCCCTTCAGATGTATCAATATCTGGCACCTTGTGATACGCAAACGTCGCAAAGGGGCCGCTCTAGTCATCGATAACATGACCTAGCTTACGTTATAACCAGACGAAGAGCAAGAGAAGTACGAGTAACGAGCAGTATGGGCCAGTATTTTCTAGCACCTAACATCTATGAAGCATGATACATTGCGTCGTTAAAAACTAACGATCGTTCGGTCACTCCCGAACTTACAAATTGCCTTACACCGAGGGGGCGGCCGAAATGACGAAACCACGAGACAAATATATCTTGTCGACTTGTTTAAATGGGCATGCCGAAACGTGTCTGAATGTTTTCTGCCTCTTCGACCTACCATCTTGCGCGAGAATGAGCCCGACTGTCCTTGATGCTGCTGTGGTAGCAACTGCTGCACTTCTCTTTGTCTTGCTTCGCGGGAAAAAATCATCTGCTGCTCCCCTTCCACCAGGCCCGAAGAAGCTTCCTCTTCTTGGGAACCTTTTGGACATGCCCACGGAGCGCGAGTGGTTAAARTTTACTACGTGGGGGAATCAGTTTGGTATGTATTCGCACATAATCTGAATGTCGGTTCTTGATGTCTCCATGCAGGAAATCTGGTTTCTGTCTCGGTCTTTGGACAGCACTACATCATTGTCAACTCAGCAAAGACTGCAGTAGARCTGCTCGAAAAGAAGAGCCGCATCTACTCGGACAGACCGGTGTTGCAAATGGGCGGAGAGCTAGTGGGCTGGAAAGATACCTTGGTATTGCTCCCATATGGACANACCATATCGAAGAAATGGAAACACAGCGTTTTCTCAAGTATATCCAAAGTAAGCCGGAAGATTTAGGAGACCATATTCGAAAGTGAGCGTCATGCAGAAACGAGATATATGGGTTTGCCTTACTGTTGTTTAGAACTGCTGGCGCAATAATTCTTCGCATTTCCTATGGTTATGAAGTCAAGGAAGGTAGCGATCCGTTTGTCTCCCTTGCGGATCAGGCCGTGGAACAGTTCTCGTTATCCACTTCCCCTGCAGTCTTCCTCGTCAATCTAGTTCCATCCTGTATGTTAACAGTATTTCACATCCCTGATGTCTCCTATWTACGATACCTTCATTCCAGTGCGATATCTCCCAGATTGGATGCCYGGAGCCAGTTTCAAGCAAACTGCTCGAGCATGGAAACAAACGCTTGGCAATATGGTAGACAATCCGTACAAATTTGTCAGGGAACAGATGGTACGTAACTGCATGCCAAAATACCTTCATTGACCAGATTACTAGGATCAAGGGACGGCCGAGCCTTCCATGCTTTTTGATCTATTGCAAGAAGAATCAGATCTCTCTGCCAGCGATCTTTATGACATCAAATGGGCAACTGCATCATTATATAGCGGTGGTGCCGATACTGTGCGTATCAAAAAAAGAAAGCTAGACTGCCACTAATTATAGCTGTCTATTGTGATAGACTGTTTCGGCTATCAATGGTTTTTTTAAGGCTATGGTACTCTATCCAGGCATACAGGCGCGAGCACAAGCAGAAATCGATAATGTGATTGGCAACGACAGACTGCCAACCGTAGAAGATCGTAAAAGATTGCCTTTCGTCTCTGCGCTAGCAATGGAAGCTCTGCGCTGGCATATCGTGGCTCCAACAGGCGTCCCACACCGTGTCATGGAAGACGATATCCATGACGGGTACCTTATACCTGAGGGCGCTTTAATACTAACCAACATATGGCATGTACCCTATTCACTTTTAATTCATAAGTCATGTTTTAATCGGGATGACCTTCTCACCAGGAACATGGCCCACGATTCCAGCGTTTATCAAGATCCCATGGAATTTAATCCCGCAAGGTTCATTAAGACCGAAAATCATGAGCCGGAACCAGATCCACGGGAATTATGCTTCGGGTTTGGAAGGAGGTACGAGTGTTTCAACATAGCATAATTGAACAATGTATTTATTCAATTGCTTTAGAATATGCCCAGGTGAAGAAGACCACATTTTCGATAGTTGACATAAACTCATGTCTGTTCATAGGCCGCGTTCTTGCTGATATATCCGTGTTCCTATCCTGTGCYATGACTCTTTCAGTATTCAACATTACCCCCCACATGGAGAATGGAACACCTATTATGCCGGACTTGANTTTGAACAAGTGGCCTCTCATAGACAATACTGACGAAATCAGCCACCCTTCCAAATTCAAGTGTACAATTACGCCGAGGTCCGAAAAGGCACTCGCGCTGATTAATGCGGTCTAGTTACTGGGAAGTGACCTGGATTGGGTTCTAGATCTTCGGTGCAAGAGACTACACTTTTTTACTTCGATATCTATTGCTATAATTGTCTGATTCCGAGATACCACTATTACTGACTTTGAATTCATATTTGACGTACTCCGAGTGAGAGCGCGCCATGATCCCAGCTGACTGGATGTCGTTTTATGCTCGAATCACACATATGAGATACCTTGCTCAGTACGTTTCCGTGATGCGGACCGTAAGAGGAATAAAAAGTGAGCAGTGACTAGCCAATGCGGAACTAACYGAGCGAATTCTGACTCGGACACAGCGATCATCGATCATGGGTGAGCACTGCAGGTAGTGTTCGGCCTGACTGCATCAACTTTGTATCTTCCCCTTCGTTGACTACATCCCTTGAGCCGCCTGAGTCTTTATCGTTTTAATGCARTATAAATGTAGCTACGAAATACGAGTCCCTCTCGCGCGTTTGTCGAAAGTCCCCGTTCTTTCGTCGCGCTGTCACCCGACAAAAGGGACTATGTTGCCTAATTTTCCATCATCGTCATGACCATAATCTTCATAATAGGTGGTGACTAGTATGTACATCTGTTCGTTATCCATGTTTCTCCGACGAAGCGATCAACAAGTCCATCAGATTCGTATCTAAAACGTGTTGTACGGTAGTTGGTTATTGCTCTCGTCCCATGGCTTAACTGGAAGGCGCACAGCAGGAAGTAATGCCACGCAAGATAGCGGAAACAGGATGAGATATAATGCGTAACCTCCCAGAATATCTCTATCCACAGAGAACGAGAAGAGTGATGTTGCCAGTGCAGGACCAATGGCCCGCGCGATCGATACCATCGTTTGCGAGATACCGTTCGTAGCACCGAGCGAATTGTTGTTCGGGGATGATGCCGTAATAAAAATGATTATACAGCCTGTTGTTAAGTGAGTACAGCTCCTCTCCCACTTCATTCAGACTTACTATAACACACTTGTATCATGGGAACGAGAGAAAGTGAGAAAGTGAGGAGGCACCAAACTACCCATGCCACTCCAGTCCGGCGTGCAACAATATTAATCAAAGGAAGCATCATGAAGTTAACGCTGAATCCCAACATCCCCACAATGAAGAGCCATCTTTCGCCGAACCTGCGAAGAAGCCTGGCAACGAAAACTACTGAGAAAAGCCCCGTCCAAACACCGACAGTACCCAATACATATCCAATAGCCGTGGGCGTAAAACCTAAACCACCCAGCTCTATCGGCATGGCCATGAACAGAGGTAAGAGAGAATAAAACATGATGTCSATGAATGCAAGGGTGACATAATTGGAGACAGAGAGGACGACGGGATATGTGAGCAATTTTCTGAGTGGCACGGGCTCGCGGCGTTCTTCAGGGCGAATAATGGTAGACAATGACGCCGAATGGAACAGCGTGCGACACTTTGGTAATGTCTGGACAACGTAAGAACTTCAAATAACTAAAGCCAATAGGAACCTAATTACCTCTTCGAAGAAGAACAACGCTATAAGAAACGAGATTAAAATGATGATAGCCGGACACAGGCAGGACAAGAAATAGGGATATTTTCTCCAAAAATCATCCTTAAAGTATCCAGGGAATCGTTCATATGGCTGTGCAAGACCGCCTCCTATTACAGGTCTTATCTCGCCCATAAGCATGATTTGATGCAGGTGTAGAGGAATACTTACGCTACTGATGAACCGAGGGCCCAGACAACGGGAAGAAGCGCAAAACCTTTAGCTCGGTTTGTGGTGTCGAGAATTTCGCGCATGACGCTCTTCACTACGCCTGTCGTTTCGCTTACCAGAAAGCCACAGCATTAAATTGCTCCACCAACCTGTATTCCCGTTCAGCACTCCACACAAGCAACGGCTGTTGTGACATTCAGCCAGACCAACATGCCTCTGCTATATGATGGTGTTCACCTCAATACCAAGGCCGTAAATGTCCGCGAAAGGCCAAAGCAAAGCATTGACAAGGCGCTGCCCATCAGACCAATTAGCAGAACTGGTTTGCGCCCAATATGGTCAGACATTCTGCCCCATTGCAGGACCGTCGCGGCTTCCACAACAAAAAAAATAGATTCCTGACACGATATCAGTTATACCCATTCTTGGCCTTTTGATTTATTGYTCAACGCAACTATAAGACCTGCATAATATCCGACTTTTGCGTTGTCACCTCCAGTGATACCCAAATCCGCGATTAACTTCAAATCAATATAAGAAATAGATCAGATTGCGGCATGGATAAGTAGATGCACCTGATTTATGTAGGGTAGGATGGCATTGCGCGTAAATAGTTCACAGGCTTGAAGAAGTAAAACAATGGCTAACTGCAACTTTGGGATGGGCGTCTGAATGCATTTTACGTCAGCCTGGGGGTCGGATAGTAGCGCAGTCTGCTCGTCCACGTTTGACTGCTGCACGTTTGACATGACAAGGAGATGAATCAGAAAGGGAATTGAAGAATTAAGTAGCAGTCCGGCGGCCGAGAAGGAGCCGAATTACTAGTCAGTTAAACTTCAACCTGCAAGAAAACAAAATTAACCTATATCTACATACTAGTACTATGCCATATAAAGCTCTGGAATAGTAGTACATAGTAGCAGAATCCAAGGCTGTGTCCCAAGTGTCTAAAGCCCGRACTCGGCTCAGGCGCCGTTCTAGATAGTAATCCAGCGTCCTGATTAGTATCACCTAGGCGACGAATTGCGGTTCGGTACTCTTTCTAAAGCGAGAAGCATTGAATTTGAAGAGGGTGCGCCATGCGTTGCCAAAGGATTTGAGTACGAATTTCAAGAATCTGGGACTCAAGTTTGGACCAAGTTTTGCTGACGCTAGCTCGAGAAAAGCTAGTCTCCCGTAGTTGGACGGTGGACCGTAAACTTGTGCCTTTTTTGACGTGATGGACGACAACAGTTGTATGTAAATGAGAAAAGCTTTGATGGTGGCTTGATGGTGGCTAACTGCCGTTCTACGATGTTTTCGGACTTGCTCAGGCTCACATGAAGGTRATCAGCTGCATGCATTAGGATGGCATATGAGTTTGAGGGAACGTATTATATTRCTACCTTTTATTGATTTCATTGTCGTTTCTTCGATGAGAGGATCGACAAATTCGTGTCTAAAATAAGTGTTATTGTGAATGATTGTCGTTGTGGTCCCATGGCTTAACAGGAAGATGCGTAGCAGGAAGTAACGCTGCACAAGATAACGAAAAAAGGACGAGATATACTGCATAGCCTCCTACAATATTTCTATCCACAGAAAACGAGAAGAGTGATGTTGCTAATGCAGGGCCAATGGCTCGCGCAATCGATACTGTCGTCTGCGAGAGGCCATTCGTAGCGCCGAGTGAATTTTTGTTCGGAGATGATGCCGTTATGAAAATGAATATACAGCCTGCCTTTCAGTGAGTCCAGCTCTTCCACTTTGATTCAGACTTACTGTAACATGCGTCCATCATGGGAACAAGAGAAACAGAAAAAGTGAGGAGGCACCAAACTACCCATGTCACTCCAGTCCGGCGTGCAACAATATTGATCAGAGGAAGCGTAATGAAGTTGACACTGAATGCCAGCATCCCCGCAATAAATATCTTCCTTTCGCCGAATCTGTGAAGAAGCCTGACAAGGAAAAGCACAGAGAAAAGCCCCGTCCAAACACCAACAGTACCCAATACGTATCCAATGACTATGGGAGTAAACCCCAAACCGCCCAGCTCGATCGGCATGGCCATGAACAGAGGCAAGACAGATATAAACATGACATCCATAAATGCAAGGGCGGCATAATTGGAGACGGAGATGATGATGGGGTATGTTAGCAGGCTTCTAAGTGACACTGGTTCGGAGCGTTCTTCAGGGGGCATAATGGTAGATGATAATGCTGAATGGAATAGCATGCGACGCTTTGGCAATGTCTAGACACTAAGGTAAGAACCTCTGACRAGTAAAGCCAACCTAATCACCTCTTTGAAACAAAACAACGTTGTAAGAAACGAGATGAAAACAATGATAGCAGGACCCAGAGAGGACAAGAAATAGGGATATTCTCTCCAAAATTTATCCTTGAAATATTCAGGGAAGCGATCATATGGCCGTGCAAGACCACCTCCTAGCACAGGTCTTATCTCGGTCATAAGACACATGATATGATATGGGTACAGGGAACTTACGCTACTGATGAACCRAAGGACCAGACCACAGGAAGAAGCGCAAATCCTTTCGCTCGGTTTGTCGTGTCAAGGACTTCACCCATGACACTCTTCATCACACCTGTCATTTCGCTTAGTGGTAAGCCACAACATTCAATTTTTCCACTGACCTGCATTCCCATTGAGCACTCCACACAAACAACGACTGTTGCGACATTCAGCTAAGCCGATGTGCCTCTGTATACGGTAGTGTCCACCTTATTACCAAGGCCGTAAATGTCCGCGAAAGGCCGAAGCAAAGCATCGACAAGATACTGCCCATCAGACCGATGAGTAGAACTGGTTTGCGCCCAATACGGTCAGATATTCTACCCCATTGCAGGATCGTCGCGGCTTGTGCAACAAAAAACAGAGATTCCTGACATGATATCATATCCAGTCGTGACCATTGACTTATGGCTGAACTCAACTATAAGACCTGCATAATATCCTACTTTTGCATTATTTCCTCCAGCGATGCCTAGATCTGCAATAAGCTTTGAAATGAATCAAAATAAGAATGTGGAATTTGGTCTTGGCATAGATGGGCCAGATGTACCTGATTTATGTATGGGAAGATGGAATTGCTCGTAACTAGCTCACATGATTGAAGGAGCAAAACGATAGCTAATTGCAACTTCGGGATTGGTGTCCGCTGGTATTCTCCGTCATGGCGATCGGGGAGTAGAGCAGTCTGCTCGTCCATAGCTGACTGCTGCGCGCCCGACATGACAGGCGGATGAGTCAGAAAGAGCCTCAAAAATTTTCTGACTCAACGAGAAAGTTATCAGCCGGACCGGTACTTACCATCAATGATCAGTTTAGTCACAGGCATGGCGTAGTTTATGAGCGCTCCGGCCAAACAAAATGTAAGGTTGAGCCCTTCCTAAGTGCTCAAAGCTCGGCGCAGGCGCCTGGCAGGCTTGATTCGGTGGTCAACGTTATAGGTACGGGTAGGGTGGTGCCTCTGTTTTCGGACAGGTAAGCCTTTCCTGGAAAGGCAGTTTTGTCACAGCTCTGTTTGATGATCGCCCTCACACAACARGCTGGCTCAACACCAGTTACCATCTGCGGTGATGCTCAAGAGCAATGGACCTCTTGGARCCGCTGAGGAAAGGGGGGATGGTGCCTGACACAAGCTACATCTTTATGATACGTACACAGGGGTCAATTATAGTGTGCTCACAAGCGCACACGCGCGCTTCCTTGACGATACACCGGCTTGCAATCCTCCGTAGTACAATACTGGAATCTTTGGATCACGGGAATAGATATTGGCACGCCACAGTTATCGTTATCACCCGCGCAGACAAGAGGAAATTGCTTCCTTTCGGAAGCGGGCACGAGGAAGTGACTGGTACATTCGGCGCAATAAGCGTGTTTGCAGCAAAACAGGAGAAGATGGATCGTCGAAGCAGACAGGGCACGCATCTTCTCCGTTTTTTGCATGAAGCTGGAAACCGGTTTRCCACTCCTTAAGAAGTCGGTCGATGATACGATAGGCTTCTTCATCGCCGCGGATTATCAATCGAGGAGTCGGTGTCGACTCGAGTGTTGCGGTATCATCTCCCAGTTCATTCTTCAATGCGGCCAATCCTTTGCGCATGAAAAAGCCCACTGCACCTCGACCGATGTTGACTGAAAATTCTGATTCTTTCAAATGAACCACCCTCTTTTTGAGAAGTTCCAAAGCCTCTTCCTTGGCACGGCCATCAACATAAACTTTCAGTGATTTTGTTTTCCGATCACATTGGATGTAAGTATTGCTCCGTGTACCAATATCGTCGAGAATACGTTGTCCACGTCCGCCCAAGAAGGATCTATGCCAGACGATGCGTCCAATGCCTCGCCGGCAACTAGATTTTCAACCCGTACTTTTAATTTTCTGACTTCCTTTTTATCATTCCCGAGAACCCGAATAAGTATGCGGTCAGCATGGTCGTCTGTGACGTTCACATATGCAGCCTTCCTTCTGTCCCTTTCGAGAAAAGAATCCCAGCAGCCTTTCTGAACTCGGTACTGAGCTCGAGGGATTTTGATTGAGAATTCGATTGGTTTCGGTAATCGAAGGAAGAACTTTGGATAACCAGGCTTCAGTGGTTGTATCAGTCAATTGTGTGCCTGTTTGGTGTTGTCCCAAGAATTGAACCGAATTCGAACTTCGACATTAGCCTTGTTTGAATCCACTGGAGTGAGTTCATACGTGTGCTGACCGACCATTGCCTCCACGGTGCGTCTGAGGCCTCTTTCGACTGCCTTCGAGTCAAAATGATCGGCGGACGTAGCATCCATGATGGCATAAGACAAATCGGACATCTCCGGAAATGTACAATCGGCGTCACGGTGTTGGTTACAGCTCGGCCTGAATTCTTCGACCACAATACTTGGTGTCGTGCAGTATACCAATGACTCGTTGTGCGTCGTCCAGATCATAACAGTATACTGTACCAGGCGGTCATTTCCAAGACACCGTAAGCACATTGACGTCACGCGCCGAGGAGCCCATCTTATTCGGTCCAGCATCATCATTGACAGTGATATCAAGAACTTTTCCCTTGAGCACCGTCCCGTCGAGATAGTCAGCGATAATCTCGCCAGCGTCGGAACCCGTAAAAACCTTGGCCTCAACTTTGCCGTTCCAAGTACAAATGTTGACGACGTAGAACTTCTACACCCAGAAATTTTGTCAGGAGTTCTTCGATGCGCTTCGATCGTATTTATCTTTCCCACGGATTGGATCAGGAAATTTGCCTCCATGGCTATGGTGGTTGCGCTTAATATTTCCGTGGCAGTAACCTTTGACGTGATGGACGACAACACTCGTAAATGAGAAAAACTTTGATGGCGGCTGTTCTCCGATGTTTTCGGACTTGCTTAGGCTTACGGACGGAGTACGAATTGGAGGGGACGCATTATAATACTACCTTTTTCTAATTTCATTGTCAATGTTTCTTCGACGAGACAATCAACAAGTCTATTGACAAACGTGCATCTAAAGTAAGTTTTATTGTGAATGATTGTCGTTGTGGTCCCATGGCTTAACYGGAAGTTGCAAAACAGGAAGTAATGCCGCACAAGATAGTGAAAAGAGGATGAGATATACTGCGTAACCTCCGAGAACATTTCTATCCACAGAAAAAGAAAAAAGTGATGTTGCTAATGCGGGACCAATGGCCCGCGCGATCGATACCGTCGTCTGCGACATGCCATTCGTAGCACCGAGCGAATATTTGTTTGGGGATGATGCCGTAATGAAAATGAATATACAGCCTGCATGTTAGTGAGTACAACTCTTCTCCTCTTGATTCAGACTTACTATAACCCATCACCATTATGGGAAGGAGAGAAAGCGAGAAAGCGAGGAGGCACCAAACTATCCATGTCACTCCGGTCTGCCGTGCAACAATATTAATCAAAGGAAGCATAACAAAATCAACACTGAATGCCAATATCGCCACAATGAATAGCCGCCTTTCTCCAAATCTGCGAAGAAGCCTGGCAAGGAAAAGCACAGAGAAAAGCCCCATCCAAATRCCGACAGTACCCAATATATATCCAATGGCCATGGGGGTAAACCCTAAACCACCCAACTCGATTGGCATGGCCATGAATAGAGGCAAGAGGGAGATAAACATGATCTCTAGAAATGCAAGGGTGGCGTAATTAGAGATAGAGAGGATAACGGGGTATGTGAGCAGTTTTCTAAGTGTCATGGGCTCGGAGCGTTCTTCAGGGCGAATAATGGTAGACGACGATGCTGAATGGAACAGCACGCGACGCTTTGGTAACGTCTAGACCTTAAGGTAAGATCCTYTAACATGCAAAGCCAATGAGAACCCAATCACCTCTTTGAAGAAGAACAGCGTTATAAGAAAAGAAATTGAACCGATGATAGCTGGACCCAGGCAGGACAAGAAATACGGATATTCTCTCCAGAAATCATCCTTGAAGTACTCAGGGAAGCGTTCATATGGTCGTGCAAGACCACCTCCTAGTGCAGGTCTTATCTCGACCGTAAGACACATATATGATATGGGCACAAAGCATTACTTACCCTACTGATGAACCGAGGGAAAATGCCAAAGGAAGAAGTGCAAAACCTTCAGCTCGGTTAACAACGACTGTTGCTATATTTAGCCAAGCGGACCCCCTCTGCTATATGATGGTGTTCACCTTATTACCAAGGCTGTGAATGTCCGCGAAAGGCCGAAGCAAAGCAATGACAAGATGCTGCCCATCAGGCCGATGAGGAGAACTGGTTTGCGTCCAATACGGTCAGATATTCTACCCCATCGCAGGACGGTCGCCGCTTCCGCGACATAAAACAGAGATTCCTGATACAATGTTACATCCAGTCTTGCGCTGAATTGTGGCTCAACTCAACTATAAGACCTGCATAATATCCTACTTTTGCGCTATTACCTCCAGCGATACCCAAATCTTCGATAAGCTTTGAAATAAATGAAAATAAGAAGGCGTAATCCGGTCGTGGCGTAGATGAACTAGACGCACCTGATTTATGTAGGGCATGATGGAAGTGCCCATAACTATTTCACATGATTGAAGAAGCAAGACGATAGCTAACTGCAACTTTGGGAGGGGCGTCCGCTGGCATGCACTGTCATGGCGATCGGATAGTAGGACAGTCTGCTCGTCCACGATCGACTGCTGCACGTTCGACATGAAAGCCTGGGAGATAAGTCAGAAAGAATATATGACCGAACTTAAATAGCAGTCCTGATAYATCCACGTCATCTGAGAAAGAAGCATGATTTAAATTAGCCAACAGTTGGAAGTGCRAAATTGAATAAGTTCTCATCCAGAAGCGATATGTACCACCCCAGTCCGCACTGATCAGTTAGTGATATTAAGACATCAACTCGCTTATACTGTCTGGGTTCGACCACCGTGACAGAGGTAGACTCAGGTAGGCTCGGTCTCATGCTAGCATAATCTGTTGCCGAAGGAAGAGAAAACTGAAATAGCACAGCGTATGCATCGCGGTCTCCACCCGAGTCTTGCCATTTGGAACCAGACACATGGACGAAAGGGACTATGTTCACYGGTGACTGAATCTTTCGTGACCTTCAATTGCCTGCTATTGACCCTCATTTATTTGGATGGGTATCGTGAATGATCCCAAACTACGAAACGAAAGGGAAGACCGGGCGTGCTACATCGTCGCGACCAGGGATTATATTATTGACAAATGGCCAGCTAAACTTCACAGTAATAATGAAATATGCAGAATCCCTACAGTTGGACGAAATCTGCCTGTTTGGATAGGACAGTCAATAGTCTACCAGATGAATTTCATAGACCTACAAATGGTTTTCGCGCGAGAATGGCTGGCGCTCTTGACGATACTGGTGTATTCTCATCCTCTGGCGCGATCATTTTCTTTGGGCCAAAGAAACTTCCTGTCCTTGGAAACGACATGCACAGAGCACCAGTGRTTGACGTTTGGTGACTTTCGCTGGGTGGATGGTATTAGTAAAAGTGGGCGAGGTAGGTCATCTGGCGGGAGTGAGTAGCACGTATATTGCATGTGTAGATTGAGRAAGTCAAACAAGCGACAAATCTTTGGTGAGGTCACGTGGAACACCACGTCCATGTCGCATACCACTAGTGATACACGTTCCGTCGACAAGACTAGCCGTCGAGCTTCAAGCTTGTCATCATCTTTTACTTCTTACTACTTCCCGCTCTTCAAATGCCCTGTTCCGGACCTCTATGAGAATCCAAACTAAGAAGCAGTAGGCGAAAATAAGGCTTCCAGATAGGTGCTACCATCCCAGGCGCTGAACTATCCTATTCTAACCATCCGAACACGCCCAGCAGAAGGTTCCCAAATCCGAGTTCAACAAGCCGTGGTACTTTGGTAGAGAGGGCCTAGCAGAGGCGGCACAAGCTCTTGCATCCACCTGCAGTTAATTGATATCATGGCAACATTCATCGCAACGTCAAAAACCCCATCTGAGTCCACACTTACAACGCTACCCTTGCACGCCCGCCAGCGCACGTTCATCAAACACTTTGCCCTCGACCCTGCGCAGCCAACCCTAGCGCACCACGTCTGCGCCATTGCCTCGCCCTATTTCCTCTCTCCCAACTCCCTCACGCTCACCTCGCTCAACGCTTTCTTCGTCACCGAGTCAA
>JNHV02000602.1:0-13075 GCA_001691785.3 Amanita brunnescens Koide BX004
CTCTTCTCTCACACATCCACCGTTAATCTCGCTCGATTCAAAGCTCCGATGTCGTCCGGTGTGTTACTCTACTCTAGTCGTCCCGCAGGCTTGCTTACGTCACCATGCCACGTCCACAACAGCCGCGCAGGTTGCAAACACCCAAATCGCTACGTTCGCCGCGGGGTGTTTTTGGGGTGTCGAGCACATCTTCCTAGAGCATTACCCGCCTGCGAACGACAAGGGCATTTTGCGCACTTCTGTCGGTTACACCGGGGGCAAAGCGGATGCGACGAACCCGGGTTATAGGGCGGTTTGCTTGGGCGTCACGGATCATGCTGAGGCGTTGAGGATCGAGTTTAATCCGGACAAGGTGTCTTACGAGGAGCTCGTGGGTGAGTTGTCGACTGGCGGCGATACGTATGGCTGAACCTGCTGGAATTATAGAGTTTTTCTATCGCACCCATGACCCGACGACGGTGAATAAGCAAGGAGCGGATAGTGGATCTCGTGAGTTTTCTATGTTGCGGCGTGTAAAGGGTGATAGAACATCGTCCACAGAATATCGATCGGCTATTTTTTACAACACCCCGGAACAAAAGGCCATTGCAGAGCGTGTTACAAAGGCGGTGCAGGACAAACATTTCACGCCGACCGGGAAGAGGATTGTGACTGAGATTGTGGAAGCGGGGCCGTGGTGGGATGCCGAGGATTATCACCAGCTGTACCTGTTCAAGAATCCGGACGGGTACCAGTGCCCAACTCACCGGCTCCATTGGTAGGCTCTGGTCCAAGTAGGTTGTATATTTGTATTCGGGACAAATCAATTTAAACGCTCTGCCCTCGCAACCGCGTGGATAACTCCCGTCGAATCAATGCAATTGACCACGCTTATTTAATCCGCGTGCCATTTTCCGCATGGTGCCGCACTGGGGAAAATATTTTTGGCTCTAACCGCGCAGATGCTCGGCCTCGTGACTGTTTTTTTAATCGCAGGCTTCATGAAGGTAATATAATATTTGGACCCTGATCGGCGTACGTTATTAATATCTGCACGTTGGCCGCACGCATCCTTTCTTTCTTTCTCCCTTTCGCTCTTCAGGTCCCGGTCTTTGGGACACTGAGTGTCAACATGTCAGCGTTGACGCCCCCTCCCCTACCTGCGCTGCCGAGCTTGTCGCCAACCATGGGTGCGGTGTATGTGGGAGCAATGATGGCGGCAATGTATGTCTTGACTTGCTACCGTTTTGCRCATATCATCTGCTGAGTAGTCTTTGCGGCAGACTATACGGTTCCACAAACATCCAGACGTATYTGTATTTTAGAAGTTACCCCCAGGATTGGATGTTCCAGAAGTATGCTGTGAGTACCGATATTGATACACCTAGCYGGACATGCGCTCATGCCTTTCGCTCATTGAGGTCGGCCTTCTTTGGTACGCGTCTCTGTCACATCTGGACAGATCGAAAGCTAAACCATGACAGGGTATTGGACTCGCTGCATATGGCTTTTACCATCGCTGAAATGTGGCACTACCTCATCGATTCTTTTGGAAATTATCTGGCCCTCCTCAGAATCACTTGGTACGTGTCCCGCTTTGCACACTTTTTATTACCACTGACACTCACCCGTATCCAGGTCCGCAAAAGTGAGTCGATACGCAAATCATAAATGTCGATACCATCCTGACGGCATTTCCCGATGAAAGGTACAAATAGTGATCAACGTGCGTCCAAATCACATTGGCTCCCGTCCTTGATATTCATGTGCCTACCAGGTCATCATCATTCTTGTTGTACAAAGGCACGTCGTCTTTCGCCACCTTGTCGTTTGGCTGACATCTGACGTTTTTGTTGACATGTAGTCTTTATACGGTGCGAGTATGGAAACGTACGTTTCTCGCTGCGATGTATGAGTTGAGATTGCGTATTGAGTTTCGTCCCCAGTCAGCGCCAGTCATACCCAGATGATTTGGGCATACGTTCTTGTACGCCGGACGGTTTGCTATTTGTTTCCGTTTAATTCCACTTTTTGGCAGATCGTCGTTCTCTTGGCTGGATATGGTGAGTGTGGCTTTTCCGCGTGCTTGTTTAGTCGGTCTGATCTTGATCCTACTCATAGCTACCGGAATCAGTACGTCCGATCATTTTTCCTTTTGTTCCATTTTCTCAATTTGATTGCTTGATCTAGTTCTTATGATCAAAACGTAAGTAGGACTGTCGAGCCAGGCATACAAGCTTCATTCCGGAAAATAGATGTAGCATCACATACTTTTCGGAAATCAGTCAGATCCGCGTGCGTTTCCTGTTTAACTTGCTGCGATACCATCTTCTCTGATTGTCAATAGTGGGTTATATACCTTTCTTTTGCGATGCCGACCTTCAACGATTTTGCGCTTGCTGTCGGGATTTGTCATTTACTTTCTCTACGGCGGACCACTTTTGCAGAGTAAGATTATACCTCGCATACGTCGTTGAGGGGCCGCTGAGAGCCTATAACGTGCAGAACGCGATCGAGGCTTTGGATCATCATGCGCTATGCCTTCATCTCGGGTGCGTTGACAAGGTGCGTGGACGCATAACAACAATGGATTCTATCTTGTGACAACTTCTTCTAGTGTTTGTTCCCTTACTGCCCTTATTACAGTAAGTTTACTCCATGTCGAATAATGATGGGAGAAGCTAACGTAGCAAAAGTACGCTACCATGCCGAATAATCTTGTCTTCCTGGGCATTGAGTTTTTGCTCACGAAACGTGAGGCCGTCGTGTTTTTGTCCAAAGACGAACTAACGTGTCGTTATTTTTAGTCTATATCAACAGTTACCTTGCCATGTCAGTGATCTGATTGCTCTCCATGCGATGGATGCTTACCGAATTGTCCTTATCCGCAGGCTGAACGCGAGAAAGAGCGTGAGAGACCAAAGTACTACCGGCGTGAGTCATCTTTTTCAGAATACGTACTTGGAGGAATCTAAGAGTAACGCATAGAACGTGATGCAAATGAGCGATTTGGAATCGAGGCAGCCRTCAAATTACCATGACTTTGATTTGCGCAGGAGATCTCGCGCATCTGTAGATGAGCCGCATACAAAGAGTCGTGGACATGCTTCGAGTAGGGATAGCGTAAGTGTTTTTGTCTCCCTTTCCTGCCAATGTGCTGCATAATGATTTTACGGGAACGCAGAGGGCGGTCAGGATTAGGGTCGATGTTGTCCGCGATAACAGAGATAGCGATTACAACAGTGGTGTTTCGGATACCTCTGCGTCACGCTCTTCGCAACCTCCGGTCTACGATGAGAAGGACGACGGGTTTATGRCGGACGAACAGAAGGGTTTTGCGTTGTAGAGCACTAAGGGAGTAATAATAGGTTAAGTTATTGTCAGTTGGTAAAAATGTTAAAGGCCGTGTAAAGTAAGTATCTTACTTGTAGATTTTATGTAATCGGTGGGCATTCAAAGTGGGCGACTCTAGAAGCCCACGTGGGAATCTCTAATCTTTTCACCAGTCACCAATCTTCGGTTCCCCAGTCTCAATATGATCCTTTGCTATTGGCACTTCATCCCTTGACACCGAGTCGGCTATCGCGGCCATACCTAATATTGGAATGGCTTCTTCGGACATGCTTCGTCCGCGTTGTCTGCATATCGTCTACACACGCCCTTCAAGCAGGTTCCCGGCTCTCGATCTCCCCAACTCTTAGCCATAACCAGCGCGTTTAGCTATTGGGATAAGATGCCGCCAACCCTGTTGCTAGCAAATGCGACTGTCTCATCAACACCGAATCTGGGGCCCACCATGGGCGCGACGTATCTTGGGTCTGTGGGAGCAGGAATGTTCGTATCATGTTCGTTTTCGGTGTTCACGCATCCCTTGTTGAGCGCTCCTTCCAGACTGTATGGATCGACCAATATTCAGACGTTTCTGTATTTCAATAATTATCCGGATGATCGGCCGTTCCAGAGATATGCAGTGAGTTGGGGTGCATCACGCCAGCTGGCGTCATACTCATGGCTTTCGTTGCGTGTCAAGGTCGCTGTACTCTGGTACGTGTTCTGCCCGTTTGGGCTTTTACATCGAATGACTGGGYATTTCAACCTCAGGCTTTTGGACACATTGCACATGGTTCTGACCATCATTGAAGTATGGCGATATCTGATCGAATCATTTGCAAATTATTCGGGGCTCCTCCATATTACGTGGTGCGTCCTTTTCGGCTCCTGAGCTTGGCAATGAAACTCATCGTCACTCGTTCAGGTCGTACAAGGTAAGCTTATTGCGCGCGTATAGCCGTACCGAACTCAGGCTTTATRCCATGACTTTAGTTGCAAATTACGATTAGCGTAAGTTTTTGTCATCCGTTCTCGTTACGGCATTGATATGGTTATAGATCATCCTTATCATGTCTATACAAACGCATGTCTTTAATCCCCCCTTTCCTGCTTGCGTGATGTTTATGTGATGCGTAGTCTCTATGCAGTGCGATTATGGAAACGTGGGTCTGAATATGATCTATGACTTGGTTTGTTTCTCAGAGACCGTCGTTCCATAGTCAGCTCAAACTATACCCGAATCTGGGCTTGGGTACTGGTGCGTCGGGCACGAATAACTTGTCAAGTCTGCCGATTGACTTGTTTTATGATAGACCGTGGTTCTCTTTGCTGGATATGGTGAGCATGGTTTTCTATATTGATTACGGCATCTCTGATCCTTGCGGTTTAGCTTCCGTAACTAGTGCGTCTAACTATTGCTTTTATTTTCGCCGTCTCAAGTAGATCACTTGAATCAGCTTTCATTGTCAGACTGTGAGCAGCAGTTGAGCACATTCCTTGGTTTTTGACTTCATTCTCGCCACAGGTATGGCGTTTCCACGTTTGTGCAACTGGGCACCCAGCTCCGCGTATGTTTATTGTTACCGTTGCATGTTGCGACTTMTCTGACGTCAAAAGTGGGAGATACTCCTTTCTTTTGCAATGTCCACAGTGAACGACTTTGTGCTCTCTTCCGGGATTTGTCACGTTCTTTCTCTTCGACAGACGACGTTCGCAGGGTAAATTTTTTACTCGTGCGTATCGATGAGTAATCTCGCTAATAACTTCCAGGACGAGATCAAAGATATGGATTATCATGTGCTACGCTATCATTTCTGGCATGTTGACAAGGTACGTATAAGCATATCAAAGATGGATTATATCGTCGTGACTGTTTTTAGCATCTGTTCGCTTACCTCCCTGATTACAGTGAGTACACGAAAATTATATAACCTATGATTGAAGCTGAAACGGAGAAAGTGCGCTGCCATGCCACATAATCTCATATTCCAGAGCATCGAGTTCTTGCTCCCGAAACGTGAGATTTCACGTGTTTTTCCCGAAATACATTAATGCGTTCTTAGTCTATATCAACAGTTATCTGGCGATGTCAGTGGTT
Source organism: Amanita brunnescens Koide BX004 (assembly GCA_001691785.3). Lineage (NCBI taxonomy): Eukaryota > Fungi > Basidiomycota > Agaricomycetes > Agaricales > Amanitaceae > Amanita > Amanita brunnescens. The sequence goes on from JNHV02000602.1 coordinate 5,408, forward strand.
ATTGCGCCCGTGCACCGGATTTCTCATGAAACTATTTTAGGCTGAACGCAAGAAAGAGTGCCAGAGATCATAGTGCTCCAAATCCATCAGCCGTGAGTAATTTAACGCGTGCCTGGGTGGAGCTCATTTTAGCAATGCGTAGAACATGGTGCGATCCGGCTACTCGGAATCGAGGCATTCGACAAGCCATGATCCCCATAGCAAATCGGTTAGATCGATCGAGTCCAAGCATCCTTCGTCTAGGCGCAGCGTAAGCGGCTCCTCTCAGTCGCCTCCGTCATGTACTGATTTAGCTCTCAGATGGCGATTAAGCCGGAGGCAGGTGCTATTCAGGGCCAGAGCAGTTACGCCAACSCCAGTCTCTCGGAAAAATCACCGTTCGAAGAGAGAGACACTGTGTCTTTGAAAAAAGATGGAGGTAGTGCATCATAAATCGTGGTTGTTCGTTCGGACTTGGATGCAATGAGAGGAAGCATGTATGCGCACCAGACTCGGAAATTAACCCCTTTTATCTATGACATCCTCGAGTCCTAATTATAAAAAGTGTTTGACCAAAAATATCTCGGGTGTCGCGGGCTGTTGTTCGGTTGACTCGGACTTGTAGTGAGCATCATTTGCTTGACATCCAAATCATGCACAAGATATCTATGYAGATGTTTTCGAGCTTTGACCGTGTAGCCTCTACGATTTACTGTCAGATGGCGTCCATGCATTCGAGCCAGACAGTTCCATAAATAGCTCAGATATAGCGCGGTCATCGGTGATAACGATGCCCAGCCTGCAGCTTGGGGATCATTAATCGATCATTCCCCAACATGCCATTGCATTAAATATAATACGATATCAGTTCAAGTGTCCTTAATCAAGCCACAATAAGTAGTCACCAACCGTGGGAACCGGATCAAATTGCTCAAACTCCAGCCTGAGCTTCAGGGACAAATTAATTGAATGCAGAGCCTTCGACACGCCCACCGAGCTGTCCGCCAGCGACCTATGATAACAAAAAAAGACCTTGAAGTCGGGCAATCGATCTCTTCTGCGGCCAGCGGCCAAGTCGTTGTGGTGCCCCCCACGCTCAGCTGGATTCACTAGATCAACGAAACATTCCGCTTTGCAAGGTGAGCCCTTCATGTCCGGGGTCCCAACTCCCAGACAAAGTGATAAAAGTCAAGAATCTCAGGTCCATTACGTAGGTCGTATCGGGGCTCCTCCTGGGCGCAAATTAAAATAGACGGCGCTCGTGCAAGATGTATATCAAGAATCCATCACATGCATTATTAGATACACAGCCCCCSTCCTGCATTTAACCCTTGACTTGAGCTGTGTCGCCAAGTTCTTGGCATACGATGCCGGCGATAGTGAAAACTCTGTTGGTGAAAAGGGCACCGAGCATAGCGCCGACGATGGGCGCGATATACGTGGGGGCAATGTTAACGGGAATGTGCGTGGCTACCACATTTTGTCCATATCATTTACTCAGTGTAGTTATYCAACAGACTCTATGGATCCACCAACGTTCAAACGTTTCTGTATTACAAGAGTTACCCTCAAGATGCGATGTTCCAGAAATGGGCAGTGAGTGGAGATGCTTAGCCCTGTTCCTATTTGCGCTGAAAGCTTTCGTTCTTTACGTCAAGGTTGCTCTTCTTTGGTATATGCCTCGCAGCATCAAGCCGTCTTTACCGAAAATTRATTTCAGAATAACAACAGGATTTTGGACACCTTGCACATGGTCTTTACCATCATAGAGTTTTGGCACTATCTGATTGAATCCTTTGGAAATTACGAGGCTCTTCTCCAGTTGCATTGGTATGTTCTTCCGTTTTCCCGTTTTGATCTCTCGTCGGGACTTATAGTCTTGCATTCAGGTCGTTCTCGGTAAGCTTTCATGCGAGTTCAATACATTATACTGAGGCTTTACACTGTGGCATCAGTTGCAGATTGCACTCAGCGTGCGTCTTTGTAACACTCCTTGTCAAGCGACTTGTGAATTGATATTAATATGCTTAGGTCATCGTGATTTTAGTTGTACAGAGGCATGTCTTCGAAATATTTTCGACGTCCGATATTTAATGATGCCCTAGTTTCTACACTCGGCGAGTATGGAAACGTGGGTGTTCGATTGGTGTGTTGAGTTGAGATTGCGTATTGACATTATGTCTTCAGTCAGCTCGGATCGTTACCAGCGAATATGGGCATGGCTCCTGGCACGTTGGTTGAAAGGGTTTTGATTCATTTATCTAATGCGTTTCACGACAGATTATTGTTCTCTTGGTTGTATATGGTATGTACCAGTTTTCCTGCTTTTCAATCCACGCTGATCTCTGCGCCCCTTAGCTGCGGGAATCAGTACGTTCCATGATTATCTTTTATCACGCCTTCTCCATCGAGTTTTGAATCAGCTTTCATTGTTGAGTTGTAAGTAGAACCCCTGGGCGCATCYCGCAGATCTGAACTCCATTTTGTCAAATAGGTACAGCGCTTCTACATTAATCCAAATGAGTCACCTCCGCGTATGTTTCTTTGTTTTCGTTGCGTGGGGTGGATATTACTATATCCTCGTGTCAACAGTGGTCAATAATCCTTGGTTTATCAAGTTCCACCTTGGATGACTTCATGATTGCTACCGCCATTTGCCATTTATTATCTCTTCGGCGGACCTCTTTCGCAGAGTAAGTCGCAAGTCGTGCGCATCACGAGTGGCCCACTGATGTCCTGTAATTTGCAGGACAAAATCAAAAATTTGGACCATCATGTTTTACGCTGTTATCTCAGGAGCACTAACAAGGTACGTGGAAGCGCATCGGAGATATATCATATTAATGTGAYAGTTCCTAGCATTTGTTCACTAACCTCTGTAATTGCTGTAAGTTCARGGCATCGGCTTTGTTATGACCGAACCCGATGTGGAAAAAGTTAGCTGTCATGCCGCACAATCTCGTATTTCAAGGCATTGAGTTCTTGCTCCCAAAACGTGAGGTTTCTGCTTTCAGTCTGGAGATAAATTGAAGCGGTTTTCAGTCTATATCAATAGTTATCTTGCAATGTTAGTTGCAATCATGCATGCGTCGATCAATAGTTACGAGTTTATCCTAGGCTGAATGCCAGAAAGAGCCTTAAAGACCACGCGGTCTCAATTAATCCTCCGTCCGTGAGTATTCTTACTCCCCATACGTACTTCGATGGCATACCAACACGCAGAAAATGATACAATTCAATGACTTTGAGACGAGACACCTGACGAGCCACGATTTCCATGGTAGATCAACGGTCGATGAACCCAATGTTCCTTCATCTAGCGTAAGTGTCCTTCATTATCCTAGATCTTGAAGTGTTCTAACCTGGCTGTCAGAGGGCGGTGAAAGTCAAGGTCGACGCTGTCCGCTAAGCAACAGAGACTATGCCAACGCGAACYTTGCGGAAAAGTCACTTCCCGTATCGTATGCAAAGAAAGATTCCGAAGTCATGCATGTTGTAAAGTTTGTTATGTCGCAACGTAAAGTAAAAACGTGTTTATTTAAGTGGCCCAAAATCGTATAAGATTTGCTGCGCTCGCCAGTGAACGTTTGAACTTACATAATCACATCCACGGTTGTATCCGCAGTATTGTGGACAAACACCCAACTTAGCGGGTCCGAAGCGCTCCGAGTCAATTTTCACTCCCAACTTCGAACAGATCATCCCTTGAGCTTAGGCCGGATGACTCACGACTTTTTCCGAACCCTCCGAGAACCAACAACGCAAACCAGAAGATTCAATGGCGCTCCAGGCGGACGTCACATTCAAAGTCACCACTCTGCTCCATGGGACACTGTGACTTCCTTGCTATGCCAAAATTTCGACTTGAAGGTTATTGTTACGCCTAGTAGTAAGATATGAGCGATACTACCAACGTCCTCTTTAACAGCAGCGAATCCGAGACCAACTACGGCAGCGACATGAGCTTGCAGTGGGGCAATGACATCCGGTGTGCAGATATCTATCATTGCTTGCCTGCGGATTGTGATCACCTTTCATTTTGAATTGATAGTGTGACCCGCCGGTGACACGCTTCCACCGCATTGTCTGCATGATGTCTGCACGCGGAGTCCTCGGGGTCCACGCCGTCAATGACCTATCCAATCCAGCTCTTGACCTGAACCGTGTCGCTACAATTTTGGGATACGATGCCAACCACTGCACGTTCGCTCTTGGTGGCCCCAAATTTGGGGCCTACCCTAGGAGCGACGTATGTGGGAGCAATGATGACCGGAGTGTACCTCAGCGCACGCCCGCAGCTCGAGTCATTTGCTAACTTCTCGTTCCACAGACTCTACGGGTGCACCAATATTCAGACGTTTCTGTATTTCAAGAATTATCCCCAGGATTGGACATTCCAGAAATGTGCCGTAAGTCGAGGTGCTTAGTTCAAGTCGGATATGTACTCATAGCTTTCGTTTGGCAAGGTCATTCTCCTTTGGCACGTACCTCTCCATGCCGTACAGTTGATCTGAACTAAATGTAAATTCTCAAAAAAAAACAGGCTTTTGGATTCGTTGCATATGGTCTTCACCATCGTTGCATTTTGGCACTATTTGATCGATTCCTTTGGAAATTATGCAGCCCTTCTCCACATGACTTGGTACCTCGTTCTATTTGARTACTTTGTTGGAACTCACAGTCAAGCATCCAGGTCGCTTAAAGTGAGTTGCACTGCAGATCAGATATGATACAGTCGCCCTGACGATTGTTCCGTGACATAAGTTACAAATTTTGATCGGTGTATGTCTTTWTAACATGCTTCTGTGGTCGAGCCACATGTGAATTGGCATTCTTGATGCGCTTAGGTCGTGGCTATCCTTGTTGTACAAAGGTATGTCTTTAGTATCTCGTTGGTTTGCCCGATAATGACATTTCATTTGTCTAGTCTCTATACTCTGCGAATATGGAGATGTGCGTATCCAAGATGTGTGTATCCAACTATGACTTTGCGTTAATATCACATAAAGTGACGCCGTCATCCTAGTCAACGCGAACCATACTCAACAAATTTGGGCATGGGTTCTGGTACGTCAGGTCAATGCAATTCATCGATCTTTCAGACGAGCTGTTGGTTAGACCCTCGTGCTCATGGCTGGTTATGGTGAGTGTGCTTTTGCTAGGTCTTTGCAKTCACTCTGATTTTTGCACCGTTTAGCTGGCGGAATCAGTACGTTCAATGRATATTTTTCTTTCCGCCATGTCAACATGATTTTGAATCAGCCTTCTYGGTCGAATTGTGAGTAAAGCGCTCAGACGAATGTCAGACGCGAATTTCGCCAAACAGGTATACCGTCTCGTGGTTTTCGCAACTAAATCAGATCCGCGTATGATCCTTCTTTTCTTACTCACTGAGGCTCTCTGACGCCGTCGCCGATCAGTGGTCAATATATCTTGGTTTATCTCTTTCCACCTTTAACGACTTTATGCTCGCTGCCGCGATTTGTCACTTGCTATCTCTTCAGCAGACGACTTTTGCAGAGTGAGTTCGTAGTTTATATAAATGGTCAGACACAGTAAGATCCCGAAAAATGCAGGACGAAATCGAAAATTTGGATAATTATGATTTACGCTGTCATCTCGGGAGCGTTAACGAGGTACGCAAAGGCGTATCCGAATTTCTTGATGTTGCCATGGTTTTTCCAGCATTTGTTCGCTTGCCTCCCTGATTACGGTGAGTTTACGACAACATTTCAGTTATAATTGAAGTTGACATCACAACAGTGCGCTGTCATGCCGCGTAATTTTGTATATCAGTCCATTGAGTTCTTGCTTCCAAAACGTGAGGTTTCTGCCGCTATCTGTCATGAGATAATCAATAGTTTTCTATAGTCTATATCAACAGTTATCTCGCGATGTTTGTGGCGATTGCATTCGATGCTTTGAATGTCACTCACAAAATTATTCTAGGCTTAATGCTAGGAAGAGCATCAGAGATCACCATATAACCACTAATCGCTCCTCAGTGCGCATTTCATTCCTCCATACGTACCTCAATGAAGTTAGAATCTCAACACACAGAACTTAATGCAACTGAGCGATTTTGAATCGAGACATTTGATGAGCCGGGATTCTTGCGGTAGCCGCCGCCACGTAAGCTGTGGCTTTCTATAACCTATTACTTGCTGATCGGGTTCGCAGATGGCGGTCAACGTTACGAGGGACATTGTCCGCAGTGTTGATGAAGGTCATAGATACAATGACAGCAACCTGAAGATCAACTCAAATATCGTACCATAATAAGGATTTAAGAGGGTTTATATAGGACATGTTAACAGTTTATCATAACTTCGTAAGATAAAGTCGTAGCGTTCCGTGCGATGTGGATATACCTTCTAGTCGCCACAACACAATGCTTGTTGAACGTAAATATTTGTATGAAAGTCTGCTGGATGACTGAAAGTCACCACCGCGGAGTCCTGGCATGTTTTCTTGGATTGTCCAAACAAAATACCTCTAGTAACCAGTAATGGCAACAATAAGGTTGTGTAGGTCCAAACGCAATAGACGCAGTGTTCTCCATATTCATCCTTTCGCAATGCGTCCTACTCGTCATAATCACGAACAGTGACGTCAAGGATATATAGCTTTGGACATCCATGCCTCTCGTTCCTTGCTGATGCCTACCTGATGAACCTGCTTCTCTTCTCGGACGAGGGAGCACTCCTCGATGTGTTGATGTGGCCAATGGCGGACCACACGCCAGGGTTGTACGATCACAACTCAAGCGACAGATCCGTTCAAACCTGACATGGTACTCGCCGAGACTACGATACTTTTGAGCTACAAGATCTCATGTGAGCGGTTTTTATGACTGCGCACCGATGCTCCTCTCCACGCGACTTTTCCCACCTAAGCACACTCATTCTGGACGGAACGCTCGAGCACGACATCTCTTCCCCAGCGCTTATGGCGGTGTTTCTTCATTGCATTCCGTAATTGGAATCACCGCTTCTGAGGGAACCTTGATGATCAGAGAGCATTGACGGATATTTCGTTGGATGGTCGAAGTATTCAACAGTTTGCGTGTGACGTGCGGCTTGATTGAGTGCATCATGACACCTACATTATTGAATCATGAGACGCGAAGAATGAATGGGTGTTGGCTCGACATACCTTTTTGTTGCTTGTACGCATCACCGATACCATGCACATCATCCATCGTTCTATTCGTGAGGGAGAGGCAATGGCGAACGCTGAGGTAAATGGCTCCCGGAATTACATCTCCCTGACTGCCAGTTGTTCGGGACTCGGGATAACTAAGATTACCAGAGAGGTCAGTTGATGAGAGCATGTCCGAGTCGGAGTGTGTAAGGTTTATACCGATGCCAACCGCATAGCGGCACGAAAGCCGGACTCGGGACGCCCACTGCATGGAGGCAATGTGTGATTATAGAGAAGCGTTGTAGGCAATTGGGAATTATATTATAGGGCGAGGGTGACGGAGATCACGGAGGATCGTTTAAGGAAAGGAACTCGACTCTGGAGGGTAAATAAATGTGGTTGATTTATCKCTTAGAACAGCTATTAAATGGCGAGAAAAGGGAAGAATAGCCTGAGGGTTGCCGCAAGTCGTCGGAGCATGACACAAGGAAGCAACCTTTAGAACGTCGCGGGACACGCCAGCCAAACAGATGAGCTAAGCGTGCC
>JNHV02000604.1:0-13035 GCA_001691785.3 Amanita brunnescens Koide BX004
GCAGTCGATTGGAGTGGATTACATTGACGAATCAGAAGTTCTTACACCTGCTGATGAAGAACACCACATCAACAAGCATAACTTTAAGGTTCCCTTTGTTTGCGGCGCTCGTAACCTGGGCGAAGCATTGCGCCGCATATCAGAGGGTGCAGCTTTTATCCGCACAAAAGGAGAGGCAGGTACAGGGAATGTGGTAGAAGCAGTTCGTCACGCACGTTCCATGACTAGCGAAATTCGAAAAGCCAGCTCCATGAATGAAGAGGAACTCTACACCTTTGCCAAGGAGATACAGGCACCATTTCATTTGGTGAAAGAGACAGCAAGGCATAAAAAATTACCAGTCGTCAACTTTGCCGCTGGTGGTATTGCAACTCCTGGTATGTTGAAACAGCCTTGTTTTTTATATCACATCTCACGCCGGCTAGCCGACGCTGCACTTATGATGCAGCTTGGTTGTGACGGAGGTAAGATGCTATTTCCTTATTACGTGACAGATTTAACCTGTTTGATCTTAGTATTTGTTGGATCCGGCATTTTCAACGTATGAACTAGATTTTATCTTCTTTTTTTTATAGTTCTGACAGGGGTCATAGTCCGGAGATCCTGCGAAAAGAGCTCGTGCTATCGTGCAAGCTGTATGTTCCTATCTCAAGTTTAATTGGCACCTAATAATTGTCTTCAGGTAACGCATTACAACAATCCCAAGATTCTTGCGGAGGTAATATTCACGGTTTCCGGCATGCACAAATGACTGACTATTTGTAGATATCTGAGGATCTAGGAGCCGCCATGGTCGGCCTTACCATGTGAGTGGTTCATTGTTGTCAAATTTAGGTACTGACAGCGGACTTTTTCTAGTAACGGCGACCTCAAGGGCGGACGCATGGCAAGCAGGGGATGGTAATAGAATGACTRCTTTATCAATATTGGGATGGTTGCCGCTAGTTACATTAGATAAAACAATACTGGGCACCCCGATGACGTCATTCTACCCTTACGCCGACAAACCTTGGTTCGCTCACCAAAGCGGCCCTGTCTGTCACCATGTCTGATCAGAACGCCCAGGAAAGAAAACTTGCAGATTTCATCGCCGTGCGTCTACCGTAACATGACTGTAGAGCGCATTGCATGCCTTATATTACAGCAGGACCCTCAGGCAATCTACACGTTTGACAGCGAGCGCGGAAGCTCCATGTCTGAACTCTGTAGAGAGACGGGATCGAGCGGCAGGGATTGCATAACGGTAATCAGGTTCTTCTCAGTTCCCAATGCACCCCTGTTCTAAAGTAAACCGTTAGCTCCAGATGCAATCCACTAGATTATTTCAGGCCATGCAAGTAAGTTAACGGAATCGTCCGGGGCCCCGGGCGAAGTAATTGATGGCTCACGACACGTCCAAAGGCCCAGGGATTTTTCTGCGCTCTTCCGATGGACCCGGCCCGGACTTACATAGAGTGCAAGCCTTTGCCCAAATAAGACGCGGTCATTCTTAGCTATACACACTAGTCTACACAAAAGTAATCAAGTTGCTAGAGGTGGGACAGCGTCGATACCAAGCATTCCAGCACGCGCTTTTTCGAGGTGACCGTCAGCAACCTTGCGGCGCGCTTCGGCAGCTCGTAAGTCAATTGTCGCCATGTCCAACTCATGAAGTGCTCGTCTCGTATTTTTTGCCAATTCAACATAATCTGCTGCCAGATTTGCGCGGTGGCTCTCTAGCCGAGCAATCTTTTCCAAAAGAGTGAGTTGATATCGCCTACGTGATAAATCATCACTTCACCTCTGCATCTAACGACGCTGTTATGGAAGCTCGCTCGAGTCTGTTACTCCTTTTTGCATGAAGTTCGTTCAGATTGGACGCATCGTGAGGGCCGTGCGCAGGTCGGTGGTAAGAAGACATCCCTGGAGGTGGGGGTCGACGTCCGCCATGCATACCAGAAGTGTGGGGTGGTGGTGTCGCTCCAGGTCCTGAGAACATTTTTGGAGCGTTGCGGGGGCCCCTCGGAGGTGACCGCGATATGCGTCTTGCATATTGTCCATCCCGTGCATGTTGATTTCCCATATGACGAGGTTGTCGAGGGGGAGAAGGACTCCGTTTTACATCCATATCTTGTGCTTGTGGTTCCCGTTTTGGGCTTGATCGAATTTCATTTTTGTTGGACTCTGTCTGCCGTGGAGATCGTTGAGCTACTGGCGAGGAAACAGAGGGCTTCTGATCTAGGTTATCACCCAAAGAGTTGTCCTTTAAGCGGTGAACACGCTCGGGAGCTGGTAGTTCTGGCCCATTCTGAATCGCGGATGCTTCAGGCTTTTGTTCCGCCACTCTCGCATTCGGCGCAACTGGCGGTTCATCATCAGGGGGATTGTGGGTAGGTCGACTACGACTTGCGCTTCTTGACATCCTCCTCTTGGGCGGCGACGTTGGATCATTCAAGGGTCTGAGAATATTGGGACGGTTGTTCAAAGACTCCCTGGAGTGATTGCGTCTTCTTCGTTCCGGTGTCCTAGAACGTGATCTTCCACGACGCGGAGAACCTGCAAATCAGATCTTCTTAATTTCATTCAAAGCCGGGTCTCTCCACCGATGCACGTACGACTTTCATTGTATCTGTGCCTTCTGCTCGGAGGGGGAGGAGGAGGAGGAGGAGGAGGAGACCTGGAATGCCTAGGTCTTGGCACATGACGCGGTGGAGAATACGGTCTTCTGCTCCTTGGAGACCTAGAGCGATGACGATCTAGAAACCAATTACCTTACTGTYCGATAATCACAAATACACGGACCTGGGCGTCGTGGAGATGGAGGACGGCGGGCTCGCCTATCGTCAGACGGCATGTACGTATCGGCTCGGCCCCTGTCGTATCTGTGACTGAAACGGTCTCTGTCATCTTCTCTTCCTCTTGGCCCACGGTCTCTTGAATCCCAGTTTCGCCTATCCCAGTCTCTGTCCCTGTGCCTGTCCCCGTCGCGGCGGTCGTAAGCAGCTATATATGTATCAGCCATCGGCCTGGAGCGCAGAGGACCATAAGCTCTGTCGTCTTGCGAAGGACGTCGGGAGCGCCGTCTGTCATCTTCGTCCTTTCCTAGCGGCGGAGGCGAGGAAACGGGTTTTGGAGGAAGGCTGGCCATGGCAAAGCCAAACTTGCGCAAACACGGCCATGTCCACTTCTCTCTATCCGCTCGCCTCTCTTGCGCAGATCGAGAAATCACCTTCGCGCGACGCAGGGATTCCCAAGGAGGTCGAGGACGACCTTAGAGCTTATGGCTGCAAGCTGATTCACCAGGCTGGGATCCTCTTGAAGCAGTGCGTCTAATGGATTAATATGCATGAGTATGCACCATTCATCGGCCAATAGGAAACAGGTCGCGGTTGCAACCGCCCAAATTTTGTTCCAAAGATTCTGGTTCGTCACTTCGATGAAGCAGTTTGGAGTGGGGGTAAGAAGGGCTACTGTTTACATCTTAGATATGCTAAACCCGGCAGGACATTGGCATGGGGGCCTTGTATTTAGCATCGAAATTGGAAGAGTGTCCGCTACGGATGCGCGATCTGATAAACGTCTATGACCTTCTCCTGCAACGAGCCAACCACTATCTGAACTCGACRGATGGCGAAGAGTTCACCTACAGTCCGATGTCGTATTTTGGGACTGCGTTCTATGACCTGAAGGACGCGTTGGTAGTTGCGGAGATGCAGATTCTGAAGCGACTTGGATTCAACGTGCATGTTGTTCTGCCGTACGGGACACTGATCAACTATCTGAGAGTGCTGGGTTTGATGGACCGAGACGATGTGTGCCGGAGAGCATGGGGCTATCTGAACGATGCGTGAGTGGCAGCGCGTCTCGTCGCTGGCGTCGGCTGAGACGCGACAGGCTGCAGACTGCGGTGTACGTGCAGTACCAGACGCCGACGATGGTGAGCGCGGCGATCCTGCTGACTGTGCGGGATGTTGGGATCGGGCTTCCGAGCGGGTGGTGGGTGCTATTTGACGCGGAGTGGGAGGACATGTGGAGTGTGTGCGGGCACATCATGCGGCTGTACCGGCGCCGGACTCCCGACGAGACCCGCGGGACCATCGCGATGGTCTCCAAACAGGCCGTCCGCGCACGCTTTCCCACGCCCCATGCTTGATCTCTGCTCCATCTCCCACAAGGGCGGCATCGTCCTCTGGTCCCGTGCGTTCACCCCGGACGCCGAGCGCCTCGCTGCGTCCCCGGCGTCCCCCCTCAACTCCCTCGTCCGCGATGCCCTCGTCGAGCGCCGGACCTCCGACGAAAAGTACGAAAAGGATGGCTATGCCGTCACCTGGTCCTTTGTCAACGAACTGGAGCTCATCTTCGTAGTATGTCATGTGTCTGTGCTTTCCACCTCTCGTACGAGCCCTTTTAGGTAGCCTACCAGCGTATTCTCCAGCTCACCTACGTCGACGACCTGTTGAGTGCCATAAAGGCATTGTTTGTGAAGCAGTTTCAACCCTTCTTGACCGCTTTCGTTGCGTCTCTGCATGCTGTTACAGCAAAGGCTCCTGTTAATTGGAATTTTGCCCAAGCTCTGGAAGGATGGGAGTCCCTGTTCGATGGGCTTATAAAGGGGTTTGAGGAAAAGGCAGCGCACGTGAGTGTCTAGTTTGACAGTCCATTTTCCATCTTTATCAAGGTCACAGGAACGCAAAGCCAGATTACGCGGACCGCTGCGCGCTGCCGTCGAAACACCTTCACCACCTTCCGATGACCAGAGTACTGGTATGTGGGCACGTATCTCGGTCAGAGTACCGACGTTGACGCCGTTGCCAGAACCCACAGTCAATCCAGACTTGCCTAGCGACGAACAACAGATAGCTCGCAAAGTAGAAGCACTCAAGAACAGGCTCCGTGGTCAAGGTCGACGAAGAGGAAGGGGGGGTAGGACGGAGACTACTGGAAATGGGAGAGACAGCGTACCCAATTCAGAGTGAGTATGCAGACCAAGCATGCAGGTATATTCAAACGACTGGTCCAGCTCCGAATCTACCCCGAAACGAAAGTTAACAGCAAAACCACAAAGAAAATGGGGCGATCAGCCGCCCTCGGAAACAGAGATGGCTTCTCTCGACTTTAGCGTGAATCCTGTCTCTGAAGACAACAATGCGCATCCCCAGGACGTCAAAAACTTGGTCAACCAATCGTCCTTTGGTACGAGAACGCGCGATGGGCTTTACGAAGTGAAGGATTGGGAATTTGGCAAGGAAAGCCAGATCCTTGCCCAGGCTTTGACTGCGAAGGAGCCTGCTACATCTTCCACGTCTGGTTCGCTCGGTGCACTAGGATATCTCTTTGCAAAGTTAACTGGTTCTAAAATTCTAACTGAGAAGGACTTGCAGCCAGTTTTAGAGGGTATGAAACAGCACCTCATGAAGAAAAATGTTGCAAGAGAGATATCCGAGAAGATCTGTGAGGGCGTCGGTGAAAGCCTGATCGGCAAAAAGGTCCAAGGGTTCCAAAGTGATTAATTTCTTCCCTGTCCGCATTCATGTCATTGACGTGCGTGTGTGCGCAGCCACCAACGCTGCTGTTCGGATGGCATTGTCAAGTTCCTTGACTCAAATACTGACACCCAAGACGTCGACGGATCTGTTATTATCAATTCGAACCAAGTTATCGTCCCCGCTCCCGTCCACGCAGCAAAGATTGCCTTACACTATCGCTTTTGTGGGAGTCAACGGAGTCGGGAAAAGCACGAATTTATCAAAAGTCTGCTTTTGGCTAATCCAAAACGGTCTCCGTGTCCTCATTGCCGCCTGTGACACATTCCGGTACCCCGTCTTATCTCCGATCGTGCATGGATTTAACAATCATCTTTTGAAGGAGTGGTGCTGTTGAACAACTTAGAGTTCATGTCAGGAACCTTAGTATGTTGGGTGTCAATGGCGCAGCTGATAGCAAAGGGCGCGTAGAGCTCTATGAGCGTGGCTACGGCAAAGACGCCGCAGGCATTGCCAAGGAAGCTATCGTATATGGTAAAGGCGCTTCCTCATGCTCCATTATATCTAACGCCGGATGATTAGCTGCGCAGAATGACTTTGATGTTGTGTTGATTGACACTGCAGGGCGGATGCAGGACAATGAGGTAAAGCTGCATAGCCTGGCGTTGTAACAAACTGACTGATTGCACATAGCCTTTGATGCGTGCCTTGGCCAAGGTAAGTCATTCTCCAAGGGTAAAAGTGACGGGCGGTGACCCGCCCACTAGTTGATGGCTGTCAACAGCCCTGACAAGATCATCTTTGTCGGGGAGGCGCTGGTTGGAAATGAGGCAGTCGATCAGCTACAGAAATTCGACCGCGCTCTGCGTGACTATTCCTCTTCTACCGGCGTTGGCAAGGAGCGTGGTATTGACGGGATGCTGGTGACCAAATGGGACACTGTCGACGACAAGGTCGGTTACACGTTCATTGCAAAACACATGCATCTAAAGTGATATTGAACAGGTCGGGGCAGCGCTCTCCATGACTTATGTTACGGGTCAGCCCATCATTTTCGTTGGGTGCGGCCAGGTATGTATCCGCACAGCCTTTGTATGTTTCGTCGCACTCTAACATACCGACAGACGTACACTGATCTAAGGCAGCTGAGAGTGGCAAACGTTGTCCAGGCTATTCTCGGTGATTAGGCATGAAGAAATAATACATAGACTCCGTGAGGTTCCATATGGTGTGTGTGTGTATATATAAATAAGTACGTGAAATCGAATGTAAGTAGACATGCTATAACAATGCAGAATCGGTCCGTTGCTTTTCGTAGAATGGATTAAATTGGTATGCTCCGCGGTCATATATAGGCAGGACATCGTCGTGCCCTGGCGAGACGGCGTGAAATAGGGAAGTATGGCGTGGCGCGAGGAATTCGGCGGATGGTGGTGTTCGTTTCCTGCGACGATAGCGGGCGAGAACCAAGGCGACCAATATGACGATTAAAAATGCGGCTATGGCACCCAATATGGCGCCCACGACGACGCCTGTCGAGTCGTCTGAGTTTGCTGAAGCAGAGATACTCGGTGTAGAGCTGCTGCTGGAGTATGGTGCGGTACTAGTAGTTGCGAGAGCGGTCGTGCTAGCAGGGCTAGTGGTGCTAGGGACGCTGTCGGGCCAGGGAGAGAGGCGTGGCGCGGCCATGAGAGTGGGATGGTACCTGTGCATGTCTGTTGTTCTCCGGCGATTCAGAGCCATGAAGGTGATCCCCATCCCCGTCCGCCACGATAACTACTCCTACCTCCTCGTCGACGACAATACAAAGCACGCCGCCGCCATCGACCCGTACGACGTCCCCAAGCTCCAAGCAACCGCTGCTCACCTTGGCGTCCACATCGTCGCCAATATCACCACCCACCACCACTTTGACCACAGCGGCGGTAACAAGGCATGTCCCACATACCCTTGCACGTATCCTCTTGACGTCTTCGCGCTCGACAGGAATTTGTATGTGGTGGTGCGACCCTTGTTCCATATACACATGTTTCACATGGCTTGACAGGCAACGGCGTATCCCTCTGCCCCTATTTACGGCGGAAGCGACAAGATCCCGGCATTGACGAACCTTGTCAAGGACAAGGATGAATTCACCGTCGGGCACAACATCCATGTCAGGTCGGTATAACAACCGCCGTTTTTTGCCAGGGCCTGACGTCGTTCGGCAGGTGTTTAGCAAACCCTTGCCACACTCGGGATTCCATATGCTACTACGTTACTGACAAGGCTGATTCTTCGTACCCCGGCGGCGTGTTCACTGGGGATACCCTGTTCATCGGCGGATGCGGCCGCTTCTTCGAGGGTACAGGCGACGACATGCACAGCGCGCTATCCTACCTTGCCACGCTCCCCGACAAGACAATCGTGTACAATGGCCACGAATATACAGCGGGGAACGCGGCTTTCGCCAAGTCCATCGATCCAAATAACCCTCATATCGACAGGCTGGACGCCCTGGCAAAGGACAATAAAGTGACTACTGGTTTAACGACGATCGGCGATGAGGARCAATGGAACGTTTTTATGCGTCTCAAGACGGACTCTGTCCTGTAAGCTTTCAATGATGCCCGTGTAGCTTAATCTCATTTCTCCGCAATCTAGGCAAGCGACCGGCGCGGGTTCGGACGCTTCTAACGGTCAAATCATGGATCTTCTCCGCGAGCTCAAGAATAACTTCCGCGGATAAATTTTTCATTTCTCGCATTGCAAAAAGTTGTACAGTAGACCATGTCCATCTAGCAAAAAAGCAATTCATAGTTATAACCATCTTTGGCGTTTTATGCCATCCCAACCACTTTGAGAACCCCCGTCCGCGCATAGGGTATGTAAGACAATGTGTACCACGTGTAGGCCAGATATTCAAGGATAACGAAAACTGTGGGTGGAAGAACCATGAGCATGGCAGCCGGCCGCTGTTACTGAAGAAACACCTACCAAGACATAGAACCTAGTCCACAGTTGTCAGAATGCGTTCCAAACGACTAAAAGGATACATACATCGCTATTGAGGACGAATGCCGCAATAAAGACAAGTACTATCGACACAAAAAATATGATGGTCGCCACAACCCGAACAGGTTTAAACATCTGCGAGAGACGCTTGAGCATCCTTGCATGTTTATTTTTTGAGAAAATTCAATACCAGTTTCAACTGCTTGAAAAACTGTGCACAGTCAGTGCCGGAACTTTACGCCAAAATACAACACGTACGCCGATGAGGAAGCCCGTCCCGACTAAACTGACTACGGTTCCAACTACGAACAAGGCTTTTGCACAATGAAGGTGTGAGCGTGCCGTTCGGGTCGGGTTCAAGTTGGGTTGGACGTACTAGCGAATATGCCCACCTGGCCTAGAAACAACACTATGCTGCCCAGCAAACTCAAAATAAATCCAACGGCGAGACTTTTGGGTGGGCCCTTGGTGTAAGAGACGGGAGGCCGGACATGAGGCAGTTTACTCACCATGAGATGAAGCCATAAAGGCGGGTCGTTTTTGATAACCCGAGAAACTTGAAGGCAGAATCTCCTTCAAAGAATTGCGACTCGGGTACCACGTTCCCAACGGATTCGAGATTCACCCATCCACGGTTCGACATGACTGTTAGGCGTAAAAAGGGGTCGTCAGACGCTGTGCCTGCAGCAGTAGTTGAGCGTCAATGACTGCGCGCGTATACGCATTACCAAAGCCAATTGAAACTTTCGCTTGTTCCATTTGCTCGAGTTTACACACCAATAATTCAACAGACAATGAAAAYCAAAAGTAGTTTGTAGACAAAACGTGTACAGATACTCAATATCAGTAGCTTCAGAGAATACCAAAAAAAAAAAGATTCGTCATCAAGTAATCAAACTCATTCTCATGCGGACACGACTATTTTGCGCCTCAGCATTTCTTGTACGTCAGTAATTGTTCGTGCAGTCTCGACGGTCATTGCTCCGCCTGGGAGGATCGTAATACGTTGTTTTGTCGTGTTCAACAATTGTTGAACGTTAGGAATGACTCGGGGGATAAAGTCAGAAATTAATTTGTCCTGTCATCAACGTTAGTCGATGTATATAATAATCAATCTTTCAGGCGAACCTCAGGACGAAGAAGAGTCACAGAGCGTTGTAACCACCAGAGTAATGTTTTAAATTGCTCGTCCGTCGGTGACGATTCGCCAACCATAGCAGAGAGCTATAATACACTTGTCACAACGAGGGATATCGCATACAATGCACACAACTCACCCGATGGATAAGAGTCAGAATAACCGCCTGAGAAACAAGACTGGGTCCATTGAGAGGCATTATCACTTCAGGATTAGTATGTGAAAGGAGATCACGGAGTTTTACAGCGTCCTGGGTTTGTAAGACGTTCAGATAGACCTCATCCCACTGGTCATGTTTGATAGGTGGAGTGCGATCTTGTGTAATTGACTGAGGAGGCGGCGGGGGCGGGGGCTGGGGGATGGTCGCCGGATGAGAAGCCTGTGGAGCAGCGATGGCTGACGGGAACCAAGAACTATGCATCACTGGTTGCTGTTGAGATTGTTGAGGATACTTGGAATATGAAGATGCGGCCGGAACACCAGTCGTAATATTCGGCTGTCGAATATGTTGCTGACCCATGTTGGACTGCATTTGTGAAACAGCTGGTCCRGGCGAATTATGCGACGGTTGAGATTGTTGCAAATGAATACCACCGGCGGACGTGTTCATGCTCAAATACTTGACTTGGTCAGAGAGCGTCCGTACAGTATGTTCTAGGTCTCGGATAGACGCCTGCATAACAATTAGTCCTGGACATAAAGTAACGATTCAATCTAACCTCATGACTCCGGGACAATTCAGTGTGCCAAGCGGTCAACTCGGATTTGACGCTGTGCAACTCCGACCGCATTTCCCGCAAAAGTTCCTGATGACTTGCGGAAGATTGTTGGGAATATACAGGTATGAATGTTTTCGCAATAGCTTCCTTAACATGTCTCTCGATAAGAGGAGTCATTGTCGATGACAGGTTATGTGCAAAGTGACCAGAAAAATCGGAGCGGAGAAGAAGTTTTTCTATCTCGGCCGGCAAAGTCTAGAAACAGTGATGAGAAGTTTAACCCAGACACACCAAAGGTACGAACCAAGTTTATCATGTCCACCAGACCGCGTCCTACTTGATCATTAAGAGCAGCTTTAACTTCGGTTGTGGTAATAGCTTCCAACGCAGGTAGCACTGAATTTTGAACCTCATTTTTCACAGCCATTTCTACCACACGAGTCGTATTACGTGTCAGCTCGTTTGATATGAGTTTGAGAATTTTTTCTTGGCGGGCGAAGTCTTCGGCCTGCTCGTGAGCACGCGCATCTTCAAACCGTTGATCTGTCGACACCAAGAATGTGAAACAGCAAAGATAAATATAGGGTCAGCACGCACGTTGTTTGTCCATCTCCTTGTTAAGCAGACGGCTGATCCGCGTGTGCAGGTTATCCTCTGTTTTTTTGATCTCTCGTGACAGCACCTGGCTAAGATTGGCTTCGTTGGCGATAGACGGGTCGGCCTTGACCACCTTTTCTTTATCCCTGGCACTTTCTTCCTTCTGGTTCCAGTTGACGTTCTTACCCTTGCCGCTCCGACCCTTGTGATCTCCTGGGCGGCCGTCATCCCGGTTATAATCATTGTCCACTTCTTCAGATGGCGATACCCTTCCGCGAGGCGATATATTGACGGTAGCAGGTTGTACCTGAGATAAACGCGATGATTTCACATCTGGTGCTGCAACTTGCACGGGCTCAGGAGGTGGATAAGGGAGCTTGGAAGCAGTTGTTGCCAACGCTGCATCAAACCATTCCTTGCGAATGAGGATCTGGTCGACACCAACGTTGTGTACAGAGAAGGCCACCAGCGCCAATTCACCTGGTGGCAATTTCGCAGCTATGCAGGCAGCATGGGCTTCATCGCCATGAGGATCGGCATCTGCAGTCAAGATAACAAAGTGGATGGTAGGTCTGGGCCCTACGAATTCGACAATTTGATCAAAGTAATTTCTGTGACCTTCGTCATTACCCGAAGTCGCAGGATCTATATTGAGCTTGAGCGCGATCATACTTTCGCGGCGACAGTTGGCTACCCAAAGCGTCTGAATGCGAGGATCATAACTGACGTGACCAAACATGTCAGGATCTTCATGGCTGCCGTTGATAAACTTGACGGTCGCAAGGACGYTCTTGGACGTAGCCGATAACATCTGGTAAATAGTCCCGTTCTTTCTGCCTACGACGATACCACCATCTACAAACGTCAAGGAGGAAGGCTTATCCTCGCCGCGAATTTTATGCGTCGTGTAAGGTAGCTTGTCATGAATATTCCACGTGGTCAAGGAAGAATCCTCGGAAATGGTTGCCAACGCATAGTTGAGCACATCGAAATCAAATGCTACAAGAGGCTGCGTGCAATATCAGTATTGGCATGATAAATGTATCGAGTACGATGACGAACAGATGCAACAGTGAACATTTGACCAAGCATATGCAATTCAGAGTGGGAAACGGGTCTGTTTTGGAATCCTAAAGTATTCGCCAGATCGATCAGATAGATCCTGCTGTCTGATGCAATGGCCAGTTTCTCGGGATCCTTGGGGTGCCACTTGACTGAATGGAGTGGTTCATAATCGCCCGACGGAGGGACGCATAACAACAAATGACCGCTATCCAACAATATTAGATAGACAGTGTAGGACGCATTTGCTACACTTACGGGACGTCGTCCGTAAATAGTTCAGGTATCTCCCAAAGAACGAAACCACCGTCAGACGTTATTCCAGCAAGATGGTTGTCGTAGACGGCCATATCAATGACACTTGCATTGGCAGAGAATACTGCWGGGAGTTGGAGAAGTGTGCGATCACCGCTCGATCTGGAAATGACGCGAACGCGACCTCTCGTCATAGCGTACGCAACCCAGTGCGTGGCACCTATGGTGGTTCCTGGCAGGAAAATAGCCTCCTGTTTGACTAGAGCAATAGCAGTCGACTTGACGTAGTCCCTCGAAGCTTGTATCTCTTCCAGCGACTGTGAAACGTCAATCACGATTGACTGCATTTGCGGACTAAGAACCTATCAGTGGCGCCACAATCCTGGGGTGTATACTAACCTCGGGCTCGATTGAGTTTTGACGTTGGTGGTCTTGGCTTTTCCTCGGTAACCGCCTCTTGGTCCGGGAGAGCTCTCCTTTTCCACTCTACGACCGCCAGCAACGCTGCCTGCGATAGATGGAGCTTGATGAGGTGAATGAAGAATACCGGCTTCCGAGCGTCCCGAAGAACGTTGAGATTTTGGAGGAGAGGCGCGATGAGGTGAAGCGGCCCTCTGAGCGGGCTTTGGAGGAAGTGGCGGTGGGAGAGGGGCGGCCCTTTGAGAAGTAATGGCCGACTCGCCTTGGGAGAAGTCACTGCCGCTCAAGTAAGAATCGTAGGCAGGTGGCGCCGGTTGCGGGTTCTGCGCCTGGCTCGCTTGAGTATTGCGAGTCACAAGCTTCACTCGATGATGCCCACCCGAAAGTG
>JNHV02000605.1:0-13047 GCA_001691785.3 Amanita brunnescens Koide BX004
AGATGCCGCGGTACTGAATGGCCACGTTAGCTCCGTCAGTGCGTCAGCTCCTTAGCTCCACATACTTAAAATTGTGACACACACTTCACACTGTGTTCATACAGGTTCATACTCAACCATGAACATCGCCAGCGCTCCGCGAAGAAAAGGCCTCGTGAATTGGCCCGGCATAACATATTCCTCCAAGATTCTTGTCGAGTCGCTTTTGGCCAAGGACGCCCGTGAACATCACTGCTACTTCTCCTCTGGCGGGTTTCATAACCATTTGAATCATCAGTATGTGTTGTAGCCAATAATTCTCATATTGCATTGGAGTTGAGCAATTTACACCAAGCGTGCTTTCTGCTTATGACCTTGGAGCGCCTCCCGGTCTTTTGCAGAAAATATATGATCAAGAGGCAGGGTTCCAACGTCCGATCTATGCTGAAGAGCAAGACAAGGAGATTATCGTCACCAAAGAAAACTGGACCAAGCACCTAGGTGATCAACAGTACGTTGCATCACATTAGTGTGTGTCTAGATAATTGATCCGAGTCGACGTAAAGCGCATACGGCGCATACTTCAAGTTTTTCTCTGAGATTGTTCAAGATCTTGGCGTTCTCAAGGCCGTAGAACAATACATCTTYGCCGATAGCGCCAACGGGGATGATGCCCAAATGCTTATACGGCTCGTTGGTGGCGCGTGAGTCTGCCGTCATTCATGGGCTACATGATATCGCTAAGTCTATCAGCCTGCACCCCTTCATTGATCTAGGGGTAAGCAAAAGTTTGAAATGCTTGGAAGCACATGGGGCCTAAAATATCTCTAGTACGGCCTTGAATTTGGTAGTGACATTGTGGTAGCGGCCGGTTTGGCTATGACCGCCGTCACCAAACCCCTTCCGCCCCAAGTGTATGATATCAAGGAAACCACAAGCGGCAAGAACGATTCATCTCGTGGCCCTTCAGTTCTCGAAATACTCAAACAGGTCTACGATTCTGATATCCTCAAACCCATTATGCCGTATGATCCTGATGCATTGTTCAGGGAAAGAATCAGAGGTGCACTCTCTGAGGGTAGAGCCGACGAGATAAAGCGGATCTGTTCGCAATTCAGCATCGGCACGAGCGCTAGCGACCAGGAATTTGATGCAAGGGTGGAAGAGATTATGTGGACAGTAACTCTTCTGCTTTGCGCTACGGGCCGCCCGGGACGAAAACCAAGACTCGACTTTTTCTTGATGCACCTGGTCACATCTTCGCTCTTCTTGCAGTCCTATCTGAGAGTGTTGCAGGACCCCGTTCATAAAGCAAACCTTTTACGCGCATATCTGCCGGGTTTGATTGTGATAACGCTTGCGCGTGGTCGCCCAAGAATCGATCCAGAGCTCTTGATGTCATACACTGCGACGCCGAGACCACCGACATTGTCATTACCTTCGCCAAGAGAGGGAGCGATAGGAGATCCGCGCGATGATGGAGACTACAATCCATGGTCTGCGATGGTTCAGAGCGTCCTTCATGCGTCCGGTTCGCATGTATTGAAGACGATGCGTACTCTTGTCTACGCAGCTCAGAAATACGGAGACACCCGACCCGGGGGTGCTATTGGTGCCTTTAGCGCAAAGGATGGGAAGGAAACACATAACGGAATGGCCAAGGTAGATGGAACCATTTTTGTTCGTGCGGCGGGTATGCTGGTGGACTACATTGGTTGGATTGGCCATGGGGAAGCGCAGAAAAGGGACTGGGATCGAAGTGCATTGGGTTGGGACGATGCTTGGAAGGATGGGGAGTAAAGGTATATTATTCGTTACGAGAAGCCTTGTTACAACTTCGTGGCCGTCGTTATGCTGCTCGCTCATCTTTATGAAGGTGCTTGGGGCGCCGGATCTTTGCTAATTATGTGCCGCTTTAGAGACATTTTGCTGGCCTCCGTAAATGGCCACTAATTCGGGTACAACGACCGACATCTGGAGCCCGAGGTCACGAAGAGGATCGTCTTCGTTACAACCGTTCATCTTCCCAACTTACACGATGGATCAGGACACGTCGATGGAAAAGAAACCGTTCCGGATTTCGTTAAAACCATCGATCATTGATGAGAAGACTATAAAACAGTAGCGTGCCAGCGATGCAATCTGACCCAGGCTAGCACTTGTAGAATTCATATTGGGGAATCGAGAACTAGAGTGACATGTGACGTGTGACGAGCAGACTGCGACGCCCGTCGCCAAGACCACAACAACACAACAACACAACAGTGATAGGATAATGGAGACTATAATCCATGGTCTGCGATGGTTCAGAGCATCCTCCATGCGTCCGGTTCGCATGTGTTAAAGAAGATGCGTACTCTTATCTTCAGGAACACGGAGGCACCCCGACCCGGAGGCGCCATTGGTGCTTTTAGCGGAAAGGAGACTCACAAGGCCAAGGATTCATTTTTTCTCGTGCGGCGGGTATGATGATCGCTGGTGGACTACGTTGGTTGGACTGGCCATAGACAAGCACAACAAAAGGACTGGGATCGAAGAGGGTGATGCTTGGAAGGTTGGTGAATGGTGGTAATGGATCTGTTACGAGAAGACCCGCCGTTTTACTCTCGCTGCTGATCCTTTCCCATCTCCAGAACATAAATGGCTGCCGTCACCGGCAAGAAACAAGAATTAGGTTTGGGGTTCATTTGATCAGAACATGGGAAGTCTGACTGACGCGGAACCAGATCTCCAAAAGCATTGCCACAGATTGTGCTCGTAGGGGTCCGTTTCCCCGGGTTTTTCGCGGTCCGTGTTTCCCAATCCGTAGCTCATGACAGATCTGGCCTATATATACATACGGCCGCCTAATCGCCCGATTCATTTCACCACCACCCATCCCGTCGCTTACGCAAAGAATTGTAAGATCCCTTCAATATCCAGTAAACTGAGGGGTTTTTTTAACCTGATGTTCCAGCAAGGAGTGTACAGGGCCAACATAGCTGATGATAGCATCCAGTGGAYCAATACAACAAGCAAGAACGGGGTGCCTTTCGAAGTCGGAATAAGAAAGACGGAACATTCAATCAAAAAGAAGAGTGAAGAGGTACACGGCGACGTTGCTGAATGGGCTTGGGAGGCGGTTTACTGGCCCGTGGACGACAGCAACCGGTGGAAGGCGACTAGTAAGGAATTCGAAAAGCGTTTGTTCATCTCGCGATACAAACTTTATTCTTACTCCGGGCCTCTCTATGAATACACATTGGAGTTCACCAACACTCACGGCTGGGACTTTAAGTTCGAGGACGAAGCTGGGGATCAGTACGAAGTTCATACTGTTTTGAACGGCAGCCACTGGGTTCGATATACCTCCGACGAGCCGGCCATTGTGTGGGTCGGTGCTAAGCGTTGAAGAACGCGGGTTGGTGTCATAAGCAGAACAAGTTGGGCGCGTCGCTGACCCATTCCTTACTCCAGTACTTTTGCACATGTTACATCCCCGTCTTTGGAACTGGCTCAGGCGCAGGCGCTTACCCTTCAGTCATATCACTTCCTTCACTAATCCGTTCCCTCCACTTTTCTTTCATTCTATTTCGATGACATTCGTTTCTGGTCAACTACAGAGCCCTCGTTCTCCATGTCCAGTTACAAACTTTGGCTTTACGCTGCTCTTTTGTTTTTATTACAACTCTGTACCGTATCTACGCATCTAGATTTTAGTCTGTCTTGGGATACCAAATCAAAGTTTGTGCTACCAGACACCAAAGTGAAGAATAGCATCGACCTGCCTGAGATTGGCTAAGACGCAGAGATGTGCGTAGATGAAGCGACGGGGGCGTCTAACTTGAACCACACCGAGGCACAACGATTAATCTCGCCCGTATCATGCGCTCGTCTCGAAAGTCTGCTGATAAGGGCTCCTGCCAGTGAATGATACACTGTCGTTATCGCCTCTATCGCCGCTAACAATGCTGGCCATCACAATATCCAGTAATCCAGCATCTCGCCCCTGTTTGTGGGACAAATTTTACCACCGCTTCATCCAGAGGTTCTTTTAGTATTACCTACCCGCCCACTTCCAAAATACCATGACTAAGCCGGTCGCCGAGGCAGTGATGGAGGATACAGAAAGATGAGACGAGTAGCCTGCGCTGCTGGGGTGGACGGAGAAACTCGATATCCCGAAAGTCTTCGCTCCCTTGGGGCCTCGCCGTCTGGTATAAGTTCCGGCGACGCCATCCTGGCCCGGCGCTCTTTTGGCGGCGTGAAACTACGGTTTCGGTTGCGGGGAAGTGGCAGCGTCGGAGAGGTCATCTTCATCCCTGAGGGGACGCGGTAACTTTGCGACCGGGCTGGTGGAGGGTCCGGAGACATCGCAGTGTTGGTATCTCGCGGCTGGCGCGGTGAGAGCGCGGGTTGGAGCGGACATGAGTGACATTGACACGCCGCGCACACGTGCTCGCTCGGCTATTTCTGCCGCGAGTGACCGTATGCACGTTTGCAAGATCCCTTCTGGGGTCGCTCTTCCCTTTCCGGCGTCCTTCCCTCCAGTCCTTCGCCACTCACTGACTCATGATGCCACTTTCAAACTCCGCCCCATACTTAAGGCTCTGGTTTATCAATTTACCTCGTTTCTCTTTCTTCCCCGAACCACCATCACACCCATGTCTAGAGTCTTCCAACCAAAGCTTAGTAATCCTTTACATACCGACAGTTACAACTCAGTGCAGAGCCTGCACCAGAGTGCACTACATTCCCCTTTGAGGCCCATTCTCAAAGTCAGGTTTTCTGCCATGCCACATCCATCCTTGCTCACTGCTGTGTTACAGACTCCTGTCACACCACCACGTGGTCTCCATGTGAGATGGAGTGAACCTCTATGCCAAGTCAAAACTTTCTTAACCCTACCCCAGCAATCCACCTCTGCCCCTGATGCATGGGGTCCAAGCTATATGTTAGGTCCAGATACAACTGCAGTGCAGGATGTACCTGCCCCTATGTCCCTCCACAATGCTATGGACCAAGATAAACCATCAACAGTGACACCCATGTATTCTCCAGCTAGCAAGTTAGAGGACATAACAAGGATGAACCTGTCATACCTTATGGCCTCAAAGGGAATCATTTTTGTGCCCCATGCACCCTGTTTTGCAGTTCAGTCTGCATCACAGCTTTTTTCACATACACCATCTCTTCATCAAACCCAAAAGATACCTTCTGTTTCATATACAAACACTGCACAGCCTTCAACTYCTGGTTTTATTTCCACCAGATCAAACGATACCACAGAAGACAGCTCATCATACATGACTGAAGATGACTCAATTCTTCAGTCTCCTTCCCACACATCCAGGAATTCAAGAAGGCATCACAAAGTTGTCCTGACTCAATCAATGAAAACTGACACCCCACTGTTCCCCAAACATAAACCAAAACACCCTCTCACCAAGCCCAGAATATTTGATTGGGCAAATGGCCTTAACAGGCTATGGTACCTATTGGAACAGGGAAAGTACAATCAGAATCACCATGATCAGCTTCGGTCACTCCTGAGGAGCATCAGTAATGAGAAGGATTGTCCAGGCCTGCATCTGATGTGGTTGAAGGATACAAAACTCATTGAAATCCTCAAAAAGTTCAAAAAGGACAAGAGATTGCAGGAGTTTGATCCATGGGTAAGACGTACTGTGGGGCATATTATTCAGTTTTGGAGGGGGAGATTTACAGGAATTCCAAGTGCATAGCCTCAATGTCTCTTATGTGTTTTACATTGTTGTAGTATGTGTTTCAGGTCACAGTGTATTTGTGTTTTTTCTGCCACAGCTGCATCCCTAAGATGACCAGCACTATACCTCCCACCACAAAGCTGAGGGCACCCAACAAGTTTGGGTATTTCTATATATCAGCATGAGGYTATTATTATTACTGCAGCACCCAGTTCAGTTTTGCATGTACATGTCACTGGCACTACATATCATTGCACTTCATATGGAAGTAATAATGGAAGTATGAGAATGTGATCATGGATGTTATACCCTATATGGTGTGAGTCTCAGGCTGTAACTATCATAATCATGAATGATCATTCCAGGATAGGCAGTCATAAATTTGAGATGTAAATGTAAATTTACTGTATATTCTTTTAATTAACTCTAGTCAACGGAAAATCCACATTTGACTGGATTTGGAGGCTACTAGCATTCTGAAATTCACCATACAGATATATCTATATCTATATCCCAATGGGGGTGCTGGGGTGGTGCAATCAACTGCAATTAAACACTGCATGCTTTGCAAAGACTTTTCACTTGTCAGGAGTGGGCCACCGCTCTGCATGGCAGGTCTGAGGCCTTTTTAATGTGAAATAGGGCTCACATGAAGGCACTCATGGCTGACAAGCTGGTGGGCACACCTGGTCAAGCACTTCTTGTCACTGGTAAGTTTCTAGTCAATGATTCAGGCCAATGGTCAGCTGTTTGGCTCAGCTTGGCAAGTTGCACCTCGGGATTTCCCGGTGCTTAACTGCCCATTAGTTTCACACTGCAATCTCGCCAATGAAAAGTCCGAGACCTATGTTTCACTTCAGCCTCAGAAAACTCTCATGAAAATTCACCCTCTCCAACAATTAACAATCTAAGCCTTTCAACTGTCTGCCTCCATTGTTTTTGGCCTGTCTGTTTTGTAATAATTTTGACAGTCCATCAACAAGTCTGTCTGTAAAGACATAGTGGTGAAACTTRACCATGACTTGCAATGACTGAAGTTGAGGCACTGGAAGTTCTGGTCCATTAAGGTATTCAATAAAATCCACAATGTTATCAGCAAAATCCTCAAGCATTAGATGAACAAGCTCTGGGGCATGCTGTAGAATTTCAGCAAGGTACATTTCTTCAATATAGAACAGTGTAAGACTTGTAAGTTTGCAACCTGACTTGCATAAAAAGGATATGATGACATTGGTTTTGATTTTAGTACCAGTCAGTCCAGTCCCATGCAGATGAAGATTCTTCAATGCAGGTGCTTTGATGTAACCTAGCCAGTGATAATCTAAAACGTGCCAAAATTCGAGGTGCGGGAGGGTAATGATCCTTTCTGCCATATAAGAAGTGTTGTGCAAGTCCACTGCCATGACCAATGTGTTGAGATTTATCACCTGCTGAAGAGTGCGGATGATTGGCTGGTAACCTTATGAGTCCGACAACATGTCCTCCAAGTGAAAATGTATAATATTTGACCAATCAAACCCCCAATCCCAGGTCACCCAAGCCTGGGAATGCAATCAAACGCAATTCAACACGGCATGCTTCGCAAAGCGTTCTCAAACTCTCGTCGGAAAATTCACCCTCTCCAACAATTAATGATTTAAGAGGTCTGCCTCCGTTAGTTTTGGCCTGACCGTTTCGTAATAAGACCAACTGTGATAATCCATAGACAAACCTGTCTGTAAACGCATAGTGGTGAAACTTAACCACGACTTGCAATGGCTGAAGTCGAGGTGCTGGAAGTTCTGGGCCAACAACGAGGTCCGAAAGAATCGGAGCATTAATGGATTCGATGGAATCCGCGATGTTATAAGCGAATTCATCAAACACCTTTRAATGGACGAGCTGTGGGACATGCCGCAGAATCTCAACGAGGTACGTTAAACGATGTTCTTCACCAACTTGGATATAKAACAATGTAAGACTTTGAAGTTTGCAACCTGACTCGCGTAGAAAGGATATGACGACATTGATTTCGATTTTACCGCCCCCATGCAGATAAAGATTCTGCAATGCGGGTGCTTTGATGCAACCTAGCCAGCGATAATCTAACACGTGCCAGGATTCAAGGTGTGGGAGGGTAACCCTTTCCGCCATATAAGATGTGTTGCTCAAGGCACCCGTGACCAATGTGTTGAGATTTATCGCCTGCCGGAGAGAGCAGATGATTGACTGGCAACCTCTCGATAACATGTCCTCCAAATGAAGATGTGTAAGATTTGACCAATCAAACCCCCAATTCCAGGACATCCAAGGTAGTCTGATGTGCGTTAAAGAAGGTATGTTGGTGAAAATGTCTCTAGGGTGACCATTTTTGGGAGCTTTCGGCTGGCAATACATGCCAATGAGCCGCAGTGATCGCATCGATGGAAGGTGGTCCTTGACTCGATAAAGTGCTGGGATCCCACAGGCCCTGGTACAAATATTCAGGGTGACATGACGCCAGCGTGCTGACTCTGCGACCAACAGGTCGACCATGTCCGTCCAAATATTTTCTTGACTCCAGCAGTAGCAGGAAAGGACTAAATCGAACTGATTGATGACCACGTTTCCATTCCAAAAAGTATGTCACTATGTTCATGGCAAGTTCTTTGTTCCTTTGGTGCTTGCCTGCTTTTAGTCCGCGCGGGGGCATTGACAGAAGCGTGATTCTCCACTGTGAACAGATGTGGCCGAGATACCAAGGGAAGTATTTTGGGTGTTCAACATCAAGCCAGACAATGTCCTCGCCTCCGATATGGACGAATATCTCCTGAACTATGTCCTGCGGAATGACTTGCGCGATGGATGTCATTTTCTGTCAGCAATTGAGCCGCGATACAATGGCATGGGATCAGTCAATTTCGTACCTCCTGGTCAGCGGTCATTGGGTTGCAAGAATGAAGAAAAGGGTTTATTGTCTTACCATCCACGGGATGATTGTCTATGAGTGTGTGAATATGAAGCCATAAACAAACAAAAGAGAGTTCACATCAACGCCAAGCGTCGCGAACGAAACTGAGAATGGCCGAGGCGTCATTCAGAGATGTCCCAGAAATATTCGAGGTCCCAGTCGTCCACTTTCTCTGCAAAGATATCACGGCTTACGATGAGCTCAGGTGGAACTCGGCGAAGCGCTTGCCGCACGGACGGAGAGTCTCAGTCAGTGCAGATTGCGGGTAAACTTTGGCGTATCAAGCTGACGCGCGCTCTGTAGCTACCTTTCGCGAACTCGGCCCGCCGGATCTGTGTCATGTCGCCAAGAGCACCGGGCGTAGCGGACAGCGCGAGGTCTGTTCTAATATATGCCCTACCGTATTCCGCTAACGACTACATCAGCTCGGTTCATACCATTACATTTCCGGAGTGGACGCTTCGTCGTCTGCTAGTCTCGCCGCATACATCAACTCGCTAACTTATTCCATCGAGGACAACAATGCGTGGTTTTCAAAAGGTCCGGTATGGAAAGTAAAGAACGGCTGCTACTGGTTCGTGGTTTGCAGAGTTGGTGGTTATGCTGGTTGACTTCGTTCTAGTTGCTTCAATGCTTTTTCGCGGGTCGATGTACGGGTTGATGTTAAGATTCCTGGGGGTGTCAGTGCGTTTGTGTTGGATCTTCGAGGCGAGAGGTGAGCATGAGAGTTGTGTTTGTACGGGAATAGGCATTCAACTGCGAACTTAGGCATGAACCTACGCCCGAAATCTGGCAAGAAACCTACGTCTCTGCACTTCTCCGGTCTATCCTCTATTCCGACGATCCGACGTACTATCTTGAAGCATATCGCAAGCTCGACCCTATCACCAATCCAGAAGACGAACTTAGATTCCTTCAAGCTGCCGAGGCGCTGTTCACGAAAGGTATGATGGTGGCCAACACCCTGCTGCGCATTCCTGACAAAGACAATCCTGTTTCATCTAGGCTGGCAAGTCGGTTCTGATCCAGAAATCCAAGTCGCCACTGTGGTGTCGAATCATCTAACTGCCGGAGTCCTGAAGTATTTCGGCGATAGTGGTCGATGGCAGCAGGCTACTAACTTGTTTGAAAAGTTAGCGGCGAAAGAACCAGAGGTGGCATCGCTGCTTGCTAGGAGTTACATTGGCATGAGTATGTATCACTCTGCAATACCTGTTGTAGTTTCTGATGTGAAYTTATCCGTGGTAGATGAGGAAGTCAAAGCGGTCCAGATTATGAATTCTGCAATTAAACAGACGCCTCAATCGTACACTCTACTTCATGTACAGTGCGATTTTCTACGATCGAAGAGCAAGAACGAATGGGCCCTGAAGCTCGCGAAACAGGCCGTCAATTGTGCACCAAGCGAATTCGTAACCTGGGAAAAACTGACCGAGTTGTATATTGAGCTCGGCCAGTACGAATCGGTAATGCCTTGAATTGTGCAAAGTGCTAATTATTGATGCTGGCGTAAGGCGCTTCTGACTTTGAATTCATGTCCCATGTTTACGTTCAACGGTCGCGACGCCCATCGCGTGTTGCCTAGCACTAGAGTGCACCTACCCTTTCATAGACAAATCGGAGAGATCCTACCCGAGAGACAGAAAACGGAGGATGATGAGGTGCTTAACGTCTAGCTGTTGGGTACAGATAGATCCTAACTTGGTCCCCAGGCTGACCTCGCGTTGCAACGGTTACCATCACCTGGCCTTCGAGGAACGTGGGCGCGTGCTTATTCACTATTGACTCGATTGGTATCGCAAATAGGTTGGGACGAGTTGTTGAAGTCACGGAGCAGTGTTTTCGTTATGGAGGAAGAATACCGCATGCAAAAAGCGCAGAGCGACGTGAAGCGCACAAGTCTCCACACAAATGGGGTGCAGCCAACTGAAACCGATGTAAGCCAGATGGTGATCTATGAAGATGGGACTGTCGGGCGGACATCGATGGAAGACGATAGCTCGACCCGAGCCATTGTCTCTCCAGTCCCAAAAGACGATCCTCACGATTCGAGTTTGCACGCCAGCAATATACCAACGATTAGGATATCAACTGAATCGGACCGTGACTTGGACGAGGAAGAGAAGGACGTTGCTGGTGCAGACGAAAGAAAACAGAATGGGATTCATCACGGTGCCGCGCTGGAAAAACCTGTTCAAGCTGCTGCGGGGGAAGCTGATGATGCTGATGGAGACAATCCCACAACAACAGAGCCCTTCTCATTTAGCAATAAACGTCTCTGCGAGCGTTGGCTGGACAATCTATTTATGGTCYTGTATGAGGTCTGTTGTTTATACTCCGTTCCAGTCTTGTGGACTCACGAGTAAACCCAAGGATCTGAGAGTATGGACCATTTTCAGGGCCGAGGTGGCACACTTCAAAACCCAACACCTTGCGTACCGYAAAACGGGGTACGAATGGGAGATTCTTGGAGATCTGGGTTTGCGATTGCATCACCGGGAAGAAGCCAAGGAAGCATATCAACGATGTCTAGATACGCCTCGGTACTCTCCAAAGCCCTGGCTGAAGCTGATGGAGATGTATGCCGACGAAGGGGACATCCAACGGTCAATACAAACTGCGATCAGGGTCGCCGCATACCAGTATGCTGACTACACTGAGATGACAGTAAGTTTTCACCTGCAGACCATCATAAACGCGGTGCTCATATCATTGCAGTATCCTACGCAAATTGCCCGGTGTTTCTTCAAACTGGGCCAAATACATGGACATGCCAAGATATCATTTACGCTCCTCAGCATGGGCCTGCCGGAGCCCATTATGAAAATCATGAACAGCTACTTGCAGTACGGAAAATTATTCAAAGTTGAAGGATTTGATTTTTAATTACATTCTTGTCGTTCGCTATGTGGGGGCAGGAGATATTCTATGCTATAATTTTGAGTGTTGTTGTGCTAGGCCGACCGCGGGACCTCGGCTAAGTGACGTTGGATAAGCTTGCCTCTGTCCATCATGCTCATCATGTCCTCCGAGCTGCTGCAACAGCAGCCTCATCCACATGGTTGGCCGAAAGCCGCCGAGGTTCCGTCGGTGGACGTGCGACGATRGCGAAATGATGATAGGAATCTCCGTGCTTCTTGAGCACGTTCACATCGAGACCTGGCTAGACTTGGGTCCATATCGTGCCCATGACCGAACGGAACGTTTTCGGGTTCATTCCCCAGTCTCGGATCTTATATTGCGTGCCATATCGACCCTATAGACCCTATACCATTCATCTGGGCCCTGACCTTGAGGTCAGCAGGTGCTCATACATTGCGTCATGCCATTCACCTCGTGAGATGCGTAGAGAAATCGTCGGCAGCAAAGCGATAGTTTTTTCGTGCAGTCTGGCAAACTCGGCGTTGGTCCCTGCTAGTCGTCGATGGCTTTTCACAAGGCTGTCAAGTTCGTCTCCTCGCTGCAAGCTTGGGAACTATCCCGAGTCGGTTCGTAATCTGAAGATAGCCGCAAAGATCCCGTTTGGCAACACTTGCAGGGCCCCGTCGATAAACGTCAGAGGAACCAGCGCTTGATGTTTTGCCCGTCTTCAGTTGTTCAAGAGGCTACTATCTTGAATTCGATGTTCCTCTCGGGCTCTGTTGTTCATCACCGTCACACTCCTATTCTCGAGCTCAAAGGCATGTCTCACAGTGACTTCTCTGTGGCTCAATCTTGTGATTCACTTGACGACGGTTTCAGTCCGGCAGTTATCTTCCTCGATGTCAAGCGTCGATACGACCCTCAGGGCCAGCGTTCATTCAGGGGTTTGTTAGCTAGATGCCTTCTCACGATTATACTAATTTATAGTTAGCAACGGCGCTAAGGGAGTTGTCGTGGACTCGGAGGCTGTTGACCGCGGCATGGGAACAAGGACGTTAATGTCATCTGTCTTGAGGACTYCTAAGGTGTTCAGCTGGCACATCTTCTCTTCTGTTTTACGCGAACGCATGGGGAATCCAGCGCGACTGCATGAGCCGATGAAGAATTCAACTACCTGAAGAACAAGTGCTTCCGAGTCCCTGAGCTGGGTGCGTTCATGGCTCTGCAGTGAGAAAGGTGGACGAGTTCCGTACTTATTACTATTAGATAATGAATGCAATGGATTGCTGACGAATGGCAGCGGGCGCGAAGTTGGCGCGAACGGCAGACTCCTACCCAGTCCCTCGGAGCTCGCTTGACGATGTTATGTCCTGCTCACGAAGCTGTCTTCAGGAGGTTCAACTCGTCAACAATCTCCTCCAGATAACGAACTCGTGTCACGAGTTCCAGGTGAAGTAGTTACGGCTATTCAAACGAGGCTCTGACAATTCGAGCGTCGTCAGCGCACGAAAAGGCGGGACAGAGGCTCGCACTCACCAAAAACCTTGATGGCCTTCACTCCGCCTGTTTCTC
>JNHV02000606.1:1180-13355 GCA_001691785.3 Amanita brunnescens Koide BX004
GGCTTATACCGACTATCACGTCAAAATTGACATGGGATGCAGAAGGGTGCAGCGAAGGAGTGGGCGACAGCCTTTTGGAGCAATAACCCAATTTATTGATAAGCATCGCCGAAGCTTTGATGTACCCCATCGCACAGGTGCTTCGTGGGACTTTGGTAGCCGACGCTCTCTCAATTCCCAGGCTCAAGTCCCACGGTCCAACGTTGGCGGAAGGTTTGGCAACAATGGCGGAAATCTTGGTGGTCATGGCGGCAGTGGCGGAACTGCGTCTGGGGCCGGAGGCGGTGGATTCGGAGGTAGCGGTGGAGTGGACTCGGTGGAGGTGGCGGAACCGGTCGGATTTTCGGCGGTCAAGGTCAACCCATGGACATTGACCGCGCTCGTGGTAGAATTCCCACGCGGGCGTGTTTCAACTGTGGTTCGACAACCCACCTTAGCTCGCGATCGTGACTGTGCCCGTCAAGCTGTCCTAATGTGAGGGTTTCTATCCGGGAACAATGGCGCAAATAGCGAGACAGAGAAAGATGAAGCTGTTACAGGAGCAAACGGATATGATGAGAGGATGAAGTCGAGTAAGACAAATAGCGGTACTATATACTGTGCTCTACTCCAGAGATATATGAGTGTCGTTGTGCATCACGTCAAAAAAGACATGAATTTATTGGTCTGACTACGGGAGACTACTCCAGAGACATAATGGCCCATGGGACAGATAAGGAAGGAATTGAGTATCGGCATGACAAGTATCAGATATCATAACAGCCTGTCAAAATACATACAGAGTCGGCACAGTGCGTTTCAAGTGTTTTTGTCATGCTCATCAGATAAAACTGATCTCCTTATTTACCGGAAATTGTGGTTTTATTTGAAGATTAAGCTACTGGCACTACATACTTTTTTGTCTTCTGTCAATTTGTGGTTGTCGTCAAGAGTCATTATTGGAGCATCGCCGATACCTTTTCAGTTTCGACTTTCGCCTTTCGTGTAATGAATCGATCCGTACGCATAGCAATATTTGGTCCAATGTCAATATAAGTACATATCATTGCGTCCCCGGCCTTCAGCCCTAACAGTGCCATAATGTAAACTTGCAGCGGACGGTCACTATGAGGCTTGCAATGCAAGGGTTACCCGCACATGTGAAAGGATATCTGCAATGAGGCCGTGGACGTCGTTGGTTTGAACATGACTATCAATCACTTCGTCAAGCCCCACTTCTCCGATGGCATCTAGCCCCGTCACCTGAGCGGTCGCCAGATGCCGCGTATCGGGTGCAAAAATGAACGATATGGTAATTAAGATAGGCTTGTCTGATGGGGAACTGGCGACGTTGTATGTCAGCCGAAGTTCATTCTCGGACGCCGTATGAGATTCGTGTAGGCCGTGGATAGAGCGGTGGAATGCGAGGGATGCCATGTACCTAAGGACTGTCATAACGTGTTCTCGTTTACGTACAAAATACGTACCAATCGTAAAGGGGTACCAGCTTTCCATCATCCTCGTCCACTTTAGCGAGTTTCACGGTCTTTTCTGCTTCCGCTCTTTCTATTTTCAAATTCTCTAGTTCAAGGCCGGCCTCTTTCAAGCGTTCTCGGGTGCTTTGGACTTTTTTTGACATGGCCTGGACCTCGTCGTGTAGCGTTTGCATTTGTTCCACCTGTTCCGCAAGTTTTTGGTCAGCCATAGGTATGGTGAGTCGGGGACGAGGGTGGGTCTGCCTCAGACGCGTCAATGCTAGTTTAGCATCTATGATCTTCTGCGCGAGTAAAGTGGCTCTCTCGGTCGCCTTCTTGATCTTGTCGTAGTCTAAGATAGTAATTAGGAAGAACAAGGTGGGTTTCACGGGCAAGAATTCGTGCCTTCCTCAACCAACGGCGCCAAGGTCCTAATGTTACCCTGTACTTCCGCTAACCGGGTCTTAGCTTCTCTCAACCGTGACTTCTTTTCGTCATTTTTGGCCGCTAGTTCGGCGTTATCGTCAGCGGTTACCATTGGAGCATCGTCGATATCGCTGACAATGGTTTTCACGTATCTATCTTTTGCATTCTGTTCCAGATACTGAAACTTGAGTTTCCTGAGGAAAGACTAGTGTATATTGGGTATATTGGGTTCTTATTTTGAAAAGTACGGACCATTTGTGCAGCAACATCGGACGCGACGATAGCAGGATCCTTTAGAACGGTTTCATCGCCGTCAATTTCCAGTCTGGTCGTATGGAACTCCGCCGCGTTGAATTGGAGCTTTAAATTCGCCTTTCCGAGCGCATCTTGCAGCGAACGGGTCGCTTCTAAGCGTTTCTCTTGCTCTGCGCCCTCCAAGGAAATTCGCGCTGTAGTCATGGGCGTGGCTTGACGCGAGCGCCGCGTGACCGGCTGTCAACACAACTGGATCAATAATTACTAATAGTAATCAGGTAATTCCATAACGGGGCTCCCCACATCCATCCATTCCTCTACCCCACAGACAAATACACCATGTATGTTTGTCATTTATCCCTAAAACAATCGAAAAGGATGTTGTATAGATCATTGTTACCCATATATCCGAGCCCATGAACAAAGGTATACCCTACTTCATGCAACCGAGCTGCGCCGTCAAGTCTCATTCGCCTTTTTTACATTGTAGGACCTCGCGACGGGAGGGAATCAGGCGCCGCTGATACTCATGACGAACGGCAAGCACTTTATACCTCAGGTATATACCCTTCTCACGTCCATCCGTTGTATCCTGCACCAACTGAATTTGAACGCCAGCGGGTGACCAATATGGCGGTCTGTTAATCACGTTGAAAACTGCACACCCTTCCTTATCTGCTCTTCCAGCTGCCGAATCCTCTCTTGGACATGTAAATGTGCTTCGACGTAGTAAGTCTCTTTCACCGTCTTCATCGGCCATATTGTTTATCATGTGCTTATTCAGACACGTGGATCACCAAGTTATCGACATGGCGCCTCGTCCTCGTTTTAACTCCCTCTACTCTTCTTGTGACGTTCATAGTGGCAGTTTTTGCGGCTATTTTGATCTTTTATGCTCCCGTCCATATCGGCACCAGTCCCAAGCAATACGAGGTTGGCCGACTTCCAGGTCCGTCTCTCAGTGTTAACACTGCACACGATTTGACTTTTTTGTTTTAGCCCTGGGATTCAACAGTACGTTGATCGATCGTCTACTTCCGCACTGAATAAACGTCTGTTCAATTTAGCATGGAACGCGTACCACGTATGTTGTTGGATCATGTATTGCCTTGTACTGAACTCTCACTCTTTTTAGTGTGACATCAATGAACATGTGGTCMTCAAGTCCGCAAAGCTCATGAAATCACTTGGACTTGCGGTCTGTCTTTGCCTTGTATCCGATCAAAGCGATCTTGATCATATTCTTTGAGACAGGATGTTGGCTATAATTATGTCAACATCGATGATTGTTATTCGGAGAAAGAGCGCGATGCATCGGGCAATATCGTGGCTAGTGCGCATCATCTTCCCCAAAAAGTTCCGTTCGTTGAAACGACAATGGTGATGTTCTAGACAAGGAACGTTTTCCGTCAGGAATGAACAGCCTCACGGACCAAATACATAGTTTGGGATTGTGCGTGTTGTCAGTTTTCATATATGCATCTTAAATTGATCCCTCAACAGCAAGGCTGGCATCGTGAGTACCGCGTTGCCGATGGATTTWAAAAATGAGTTGATGAGACAATCCCGCGCGTAGTACAGCGATTCCGGCTGGTTTACGTGTGCTGAATATCCTGGGTCGTTTCAAAACGAAGCTAGGTATGGCAAGAACCTCAAAAGGGTGACAAAACTAACGTCCGTTGCATGTTAGGGATGCAAAGTTATTCCAAGATTGGGGCTTTGACTATCTGAAGTACGTATCATCTCGTGGATCAGAAGGACGGGTGATTGATGCACAGCCTTCCAGATACGATAACTGCGCTGGTACGAGTGTGGCGCTGTGTATGTGAACGCTACTTACCCGTTTCAGTTCCRTTCGATGAGGTAATCAAAGAAGGCATAGTTGGGAGTAAGTGCTAGGTCCAATTGCGTTGATAATTTAGGCTAACAACCCTTAGAATATGCGCGAATGGCGGACGCTATCGCCGATCTAAGCAAAAAGTCAGGTAAACCCCCTCTGTTCTATTCCCTTTGCCAATGGGGACGCGTAAGCCCTTCCCAGCATCATTTGCGAGACTCTTGACCAATGAACGTCCAGGAGCAACCATGGATTTGGGCAAAACGTTTTGGGCAAAGTTGGAGGGTGAGTATCTCGATCGAAGACCACGGGAATATGCTAACGTTTATGCCGTCAAGACTACGAATGACATTGGTAGGTCGGACCGGTTGCTCCCGCCTTTAAGATCTAATTAGCCCTTTGTCAGAACCAACGTGGCGTTCAGTTGCCAATATTATCAACCAGTTCGTTATCTTGGGTTAATTTGTTGCGTGAGGGTAACTAAGCCACCAAATGAATGGCAGAAATTCATTCTATTCTTGGGCAAGCGACTTTTATGGCTATAACGACCTGGATATGGCAAGTATTCTGCACCGCATTTCTCCGGTGCACTCGAGCTGACCAAAAACCAGCTCGAAATGTGCGTTCGTGGGAATACTTCGATTGATGATCGGTTAAACATGTCGCCGTTTACAGAGGCAATGGTGACCTGAATCACGAAGAATCGAAGACTCATTTTACCGCATGGGCGTTGATGAAATCTCCATTGTTGATTGTACGTTGATCGTACCTAGTGCAGTGCATAGTAGGCTAACCTTTCTGTCCAGGGCACGGACGTAGGATATCACCCTCAGGAGGTAACATTTATCTGACAAAATGTTCTAGTTGGAGAATATATCTCAAGAATCGCTGGATATTCTCAAGAATTCTGAGCTCATTGCAATTAATCAGGATYCTGTTGTTGGAACGGCCGTATCGCCATTTAGGTGGGGCGTCAACGTGAGTCACGCAGGCTAGACTTTTTTGGATTGTTTCGTCCTTATTGCGTAGCCTGACTGGACTTATGACGATGCGCACCCCGCGCAATACTGGAGCGGAGAATCTCAGAATGGAACGGTGTTTATGCTGGTATGTTGGCCGATTTTTCGASTGTCTTGGAAAAGCCATGCGAAACTGCTTTAGATCAATGTCCTTGATCACGCTGCCGACATGTTCTTTAGCTTAACCGAATCCCCTTGGATCCGTGCAGGGAGGCAATATCATATCAGGGTATGTTACTCCACGTCCACGTGCTTGTAGTGGCTCATATCATCCATTCCCCAGGATCTCTGGACTCACACCCACAATGGCACGGCGGTTAGGAATGTCACAGTTCATCACGTTCCTGCGCATGGWGTTGTTGCATTGCTATTGACAGATGCAGGCGATGAGCCTGCAGGTATTCAACCACCGTGCGCGAGGCCAGAGTGGTGCGCAGACCAGAATGGGACAAGAATTGAAGGATAAATGTGTGGACATGTGAGAATGGCGTTAGTGTAGCGCATGAATGAAACAGTGGTATTGATGACCATTGCCTGATTTCCGACTAGGTAGTTATATCGATCCTGCTACTTGATGTATATATATGATTACGATGTGAACACATTTCTTGCTGTCCCACGAAGAAAAGTTAGTGCAACTGTTTAAAGAAAGAAGACATGAGAAATAGAATTTAGACTAGGTGCACATATCCGGCACCTCTTCTTATCAATTTCATTTCGATGAAACTTATCCCCGGCGGTTGCAGGTGCGGGTACATGAATGAAAATAGCTCAGCGCGTTTTACGACAAGTTAATAAAACCTTATCTCATAAACCTCAGCGGCGCCGGCGAAGCTTGACTCGGAAACACCCGCATAAATATTCAGCTACCATAAATGCCGAGTTGTCACGGGCGAGCCAGCTGCATAAAAGTATGTTAACATTTCTACGGAGCATGACTCCAATTATCATGCAACAGGAGACATAAAAATGCATTTTGCCACCTCCGCCTTCCTCAGGTCTTATACACCCAAATTTGATCCATCCCCACAAGAATCGGGGTCCCAGATCAATGGCTGCGTAACCTAGCGTCAGTACCCCGTTGCGACTGCTCTCTCAACTTGTACCATAGTGACCATGGTATTGTTTTGAGGTAGAGGGGTACGCATGGGAAAGGATAAAGTGGATAAAGCCGATATGGCTGCGCATCCATTAAACAGTTGATCAAGTTTGTCGTAATGCTTCGTTTGTCATTTAGCCTTGTAACAAGGTACGTGTCATATGAACTCATATGAATCCTTGTTTATAGCAGGACCGGCTAGTTGCGATGATGGTAAAGTGGCCCTTTGGGGAAGTTTGGGTCCAGGGCTACAGCTGATCGTGGATTTAGTCAGATTAAACCGCCGAAATTCTGAGAGAGCGTACTTGGATGAAGGTTAAGGCTACTTAAATAAGGAGGCTCAAGGAACGTACTGATATTGTTCGACATCACGCACTTGACCTATAGAATGTGGATATTTTGGACTGACGTCAGATAGTCCTTGACACGTGTTTGCGACTTTCTGCTTCCCCTAGCATTGTACAACTTCTTGATGACATGACAGCTGTCGGGGGATCGCAGGCTCGTGTTCCTGGGGCCTGGAGTAGTGCGCCACCCCAATTAGGCCGACATTGATAGATGCGACCACTTGACCTATGCGTGAATTTCGCCCTGGACCATTTCTTGATGCATTGCATGTGTTATATTTGCCAACTTCACTCGCACAAGCGCTGGCCCACAATATCATCACATATGGACCAGAGCTTAGTCGTAATGTCGAATTCTATCCGTCGCTGAGTGCCAACAAATAAGATATCAAAGTAGCTAAAGTGTTCCATTAATGAGAGACGGGGCGCGAAAATGTACGCCGTGAAGAAGCCATATATGTAGATCACGTTTAGCATTGGCCATGGGGCAGAATAAGATATTTCACACTTGTGCCGGCTATTTATTCGATCTAACAGTAAACCGCCACCATACGACACAAAACCATTACGTGCTCCGAACCAAACTTAAGTATGCCCTAACATACCGGATGGTATGGATGATTCTTAGCTTGAACCTTCGTGCTGGCTCCACACAATAAAGTTGACCTGTGTAGACTCATGAGAAAATAGGAAATAGACATTTGCGAACCAAACGGTTCGAACTAAATATGGGTGGCCTCGTGGGAATATTACTAAAGGTCACTGACCAGGGACCGGATATTAGCTTGTCCGAACGGCGACTTAAGTATGTATCTTGCACTGGCATGAAGAACACGACGCTCATTTCATTGCCTAGGCACCGCTGACCGTCCCAAGTACATGCGGGCTTATCTTTTTTTTATTCAGGGCATAGACGTAATAATGACACGCGGGATGCAACGTTTATCTCATGAAATTTTAATAATAATCTTCTCAAAGAAGTACGGACTCATCGCAACCAACCAGGATCCGGTTGTTGGGACGGCCGTTAGACTTCTTTAGCAAGGCGACCCCGACTCGCCAGGATTGCGTAATGACTGTACTTTTGACATTACACACGCTAAGTAGACGCCGATTGCAGCGGTTTTCAAGTGTGGAAATCTCCTACGGATCAACGGCATTCTTAAGAGCTATCTTCTAGCCTCACCCAAGGTTTAATCGCACCATATCCATTTGTTACGTGCACTTATGTGTGTTGGCGCGTGCACACCGTTCAGGACCGCCGTTTTAGACTCATACCACAACTGGTCAGGAGAATCTATGACGTCCCTGCGGAAGGGGGTGTTTCACTAACATTGGTTGATGAACCTGCAAGAATTCAAGTTGAACCGCCCTAACGGGATGAAATTGAATAGTGATCAATAAACAAACACACGAAATCCACATGCATGCATGAAGCAAATGTATTGAATTGACTACTAACTAGGTCGTGGATATCTATACCAAACTCAATGCATATGTACACGATTGTAATGAATATAAGTTACTGTGTAAAAACATCATTATGCTATTTATGTAAATTTGTATCGTCATATGGTCTGCGGCCTGTACGCGTAACTCCCTGAAGGAAAAGGCATAGTTAGTTATCCAGCCGCTCGGACAAGATAGGGAAAGCCAGCTTACATATTCGAGCGAGATGATCCCCGCTTCCCGTTACAAGTAGCCCGCCTGCAGGGTTCAAGTCTAACGAAATTACTGGGAGAAAGAACATCTGAGAACGTCAATTAAGTGATTGTGAAACAGAACAGACCAGAGTTCTTGTGACCCTGCAATGATAGTTGCAAGTCGCCGGTTCGGGCATCCCAAAAATGGACACATCGGTCTTTCGATCCTGACACCACCCAATTACCGTCCTTAGAAGCAGCTACTGTCAGCACGAAATCCTGGCGTGGCGTTCAGTGGCGTGATCATAAACACGGAGTACACGTGGGACGTACCTTATGCCCTACCAAGTCGATGGCACTCTGCAACGATACCGGCTTCTGCGGGGATACTAGTGACGGGGCTGTGCTGCCTATCTTGGGACTAGGCCCCTGTAGACGTTTCTGGATGATGGGAGTGATGTCCCAATATTTGAGTGTTTTGTCTAGACTACCCGTGACGAGTCCTCGGCCATCAGCCGAGAACGTGACCGAGTAGACGCTATCGGCGTGGCCCTTCAGCCGGGCAAGGAGTTGGCCTGTTGCAACATCCCATATACGCGTAATTGAGTCCAGGCTGCCGGCAGCGAGAAGTCGTGAATCGTGCGAG
Source organism: Amanita brunnescens Koide BX004 (assembly GCA_001691785.3). Taxonomy (NCBI): domain Eukaryota; kingdom Fungi; phylum Basidiomycota; class Agaricomycetes; order Agaricales; family Amanitaceae; genus Amanita; species Amanita brunnescens. The sequence continues at coordinate 9,907 of JNHV02000606.1, forward strand.
ACCGCCACAGATGTAACTCCTCCGTCTGGCGTGTTTACGCCCTCATCTAGCCTGGGAATAGTGAAYACCTTGCGTTGTTTGGTTTCCAGTTCCCAGATTCGTGCTGTTCTGTCTCCTGATCCCGATACAATCAACCGTCCGTCACGCGAGAAGTCCAGGCAGTATATTTCTTCCTGGTGCCCCTCAAAAATCTTCCATATTCGTCTCTTTGCGATATCCCAAATCTGTGCGGAGTGTCGTTTGTCAGAAATCGGGATAGATGTGATGGTGCTTGAGGGGAAACCCATGTCCTCGTTAACATAATACTCACCCTAATTTTGCGATCTTCGGCTCCCGTCGCAAGATATTTGCCGTCAGGGCTGAAGCGTACACTTCTAATATAAAGATCCACGGACGACCCAGCCACGCTATCATCAACTAGACAGCTGCATTATTCAACACGGCAGTACGTACACGGGATCACGAAAAGGCAATGGGGAGCGAACTCGTAAGCTTGCTGTGCACTTTTGATGTGAATTAGACTAATCACGTACCATTTTTGTAACCCCGTCTTGGCGTCGTAAATGCGGGCAGACCGATTGCATCCTGTGGCGACATACTTCCCGTCGGGTGAGAACTGTACACAGCATACGACGCTAGAGTAATAAAACAATTGTCAGTATTGGATAGACCGAAACAGATATCGACAGGAGGGCGTGCACTACGAGAATAACTTTGCCTAAGAAAGATGTTGTGGCGAATTACATACCTCCCGTGTGTGAACGTGTGCAAGAGGTAAACATCAAGCACCTTCGGAGCCTTTGGATTATGTACAACAGACCAATTGCCGTCATTCTGGGCTTCTTGAAACTGGTTAGGGCCAATTCCAGCAGGGCAATCACCGGTTGGGGTCAAGGCAGATTTGGGCGACATCGACGTCACGATACCAGGTGGCCCTATCATACTGATTGTCGGCTGCTTTGACTGAGATTCCGTGCGTATGGGAGAGTCCTCGGTCCGTGACTTGATACGTTTAGCATTCCGATGATCGGTCAGACGGTCGGTTTCTCTCTCTGGATCCGTCGTCCTGCGAACCAACGGTGGCATTGGAACCATTGGGATTCGCTGGTCCCGCTCCATGTGCACGCGATCCCTGCCGTTATCAGGGGAATCAGAAGGGACATTGCTATTTGCTGCTATGTTAAGCAAACTCCCGCTTCTAGAAACGGGGCGCGTCCCTCGAAAACGAGATATTTCGCTCCGCAGACGGTGGACTTCGTCCTCGTACTGCTTTCGAAGCTGGACGTGTTGATTTTCGAGGTCGTAGAACGAACGCCGCAGAATGCCGAGTTCGTGTACTTGCGTGTTCACTAATGAAGACCGTGGGCACATGTTTCAAGGTGAATCATTTTACGTAGATATGAGACAAGACGAGCATAGCTTCGTTTATGCTCATATTCTAGCGTTCGGAGAATAAAGCTTACCTTGTGACTCGTAATCGTCCCGCTGTGCCCGCAACTTTTCCAGCTCGACGGCGGTTGATTCCATTTCATGCCGAATTGTGTTAAACGAATCCTGTATCCTTGTATGGCTGCCATGCATTCTTGGTGTCGTTTGCGGACGCCCTGCGGCGGGCTGAAGAGACCTGTGCTAATGCTGTCATTTAGCACTTTGACTCATCTTGAGATCCGTTATGCACGGAGAGAAAACTGCTCAAGTATTTGGCGGCTATCAGGTGATATAAAATGGAGGAACAGTATATACAAATCTGGAAAAGATGCTGTGAAACGATGCTGGAAAGGTCACTCACACTGTAGACCTGACTAGTCGTCATGGTACGAGCTAGTAGGCGTCTTGAGRAGGGGATAATGGGTTTGTACCGACGTCGCCAAGCGACGTTTGCGGATGGTAGATAGGGAAGCAAAAGGGTAAGGGTGGGGGCTAAGCGGACTCTAGATCTGAACGTTTATATAAGACTGGATTGAGGTAACCGTTAGGATTTGGCAATTGTCAGGTCGCGCGGGGAGTGCGCGGAGTCAAGGGCAGGTGCCAGTGGGCCACATCAATAGACTCCTTGCTTGTACCTAATTCAATAAGTTGCCGCCGGTACTGGATAAGGGAAAATTCGTAACAAATTATGGCATGGTCAAGGGTGGAATGTTAGGGTAAAATTAATCAGAATGGTGGTGCAGACCTGAGCGCCAGTCAATTTTAAGCATATCCTCACAGGAGGACGAATTCGACAACGCAAAAGCTATAAGATGAAAAGAGACCTCGGACACGTCACATCAGCCTTTCTAGGAGCGAGTGGTTGGCGGTCGAAGCCCGATCGGCTTACTGGAGTTCCCTTGTTTGAAATTTGATGGTAATATAAACAGCGACCCTGGTATCTTGAACACCGGTGTGGACGGGTCCGGAGTGACAGGAGGAATCTTACCACGCAGATTTCCGCATATCCTTCAACTTTCAGCGCATATCGCCGCGCCAGTAAACAAGGGTACGGCGCTGGAACGATATAGTCCGAATAAAAAGCGGGTTAGTTTCGCCTCGCCTGTTCGGATCTTCGAACCCCATGCACATGTGTCAAACGGTCTCTTGAATTTTAGTTCGCGATCAAAACGCTTAATCTCCACCTGAAGGGTGCGCTTTACCATGTTGGGTGAGTTGTAATGTCGTTTCGCTGCACGCCAGTCCCACACTATGGTACTATTGTATTGATCTCATCCTGAGTACCTGTCAAGGTCCCCGACTCTGGCCACTTACTTTCGCCTTCGTCTAGCAGTACGGAAGGCTTTCAAAATAGCGTATGCTAACCAGAGTTGTCCTGGCAGCCGGTGTCGACGGATATGAGATCTGATCTCAGTCCTCGTTCAGAGCACCTAAGATCTCAACAGCCTTTTCATTAAAAGGGATTTAACAACATATGTCATAGGGTGGTCCCACTGATCTGAGGATTTCAGCATTTCGCATAGCGATGGAGCCCTGCGTACGAATTCAATGTATCCCTTTGTATTGCGCCTCTTTCCCGGGCCAGACAAATGCAGTTAATATGCCGCCCTGTTCAGCGCCACGAGCTCACGCGATCTGGCTGGTCAAACAACACGTCATATTCATCACTTTGGTCGGACAACTGCCAGGATGCCGATGACACCTGCTTCCATTCCCGCCCATTCTCTAATTGGTCCAAGGCCGCTCCCAAGGTAAGCTTCTCTGTCAGACCAGGTTTCCAGTCGCCTTCGATAACACGCGCCAGGGTCCAAGTAAGTAAAGTCCGCGAATGATGTACCGTAGTAAAGTTCATCATAACCTGGATTGATGGTGTATCTACACAACGATGCATATAGATCATACCCGTCGATACATATAGATCATACCCGTCGATACATATAATGGTCAGTGAACATGGCGTCTTCTCATCAGTGTCGCCGGGAGCCGCCTAGCGCAGAGCCCAGCAGGCGCGATGACGTGCA
>JNHV02000607.1:0-13058 GCA_001691785.3 Amanita brunnescens Koide BX004
TTCTTGCATTCATCACATCCACTTCTAGCTTCTCTGCTTCATCCCACCTTCCCTGGCCCCAGTATGCAAATGCTAAATTAGCCATGCAAGTAAGAGTTTTGGGATGTYGATCTCCAAGCTTTTTTGTTCTCCATTTAGTTGCTACCAATAAAAGCTTCTCCATCTCATCCCAACTGCCAGCATGATGAAAGACAAGTGTAAACCTTTCATATTCATCTTCATAGTAGGTGCTTCTCAATTCTAATTCTGATGCATGTAAAGTATTTGACCTTATATGCGGTGCAAGCAATTTGCAGAATGCATAGTTGTCAATACTATAGTCAAGGACTACTGAGCAGGATAACAATGCTCTTGCTTTTTGATGGAGATTAGTGATTTCTGCTTTTGATATCTTATTTCTGTTCCAGGCATGCACCAATAGATGCATAGAGTACAGTTGACTATGAGTCTCAATCAAAGAAAATGAGATCAAAACTTGAATACCATCCAGGAACTTAATTTTCTCCCAGACTCCATTACTACTCAAGAACAATGTCTGATGGTCTAACAGTTTTATGGATAAAGGAATGTTAGACTTCACTTCCTCATCAACATTCCTTTTTACATAGTTCTCAGCAGCATTCTTGAACAACTCTTCTGGAATATTGGCATGATCCAAAAAAGCAAATATTTTCAATATGCTGATTGCACTTTGTGCTGCAAGAGCTTCTTTTCCTGTTTCATTTGCAACCATCTTCTCAATCTTTTGCATTGAAATATCCCATGTCCCATATGTAGTTCTATCATAATCTGATGCACCCTTAAATTTAGGATTAGACATAAGTTCATGTTTGTGCTTTCTGTATAATTCAAGATAATCAGCAATGCCACATTGAGTAGCCTGCATGTATGCTCCTGCTTGATCAAGGGCAAGTGGAATTCCATCAAATTCTGATACCAGTTTTCTGGTCAAGTTATTATTGTGGTCAGACATGCCATCAAGTGCAGCTGACTTCAGGAGCAAGGAAACAGCCTCTGCTTCTGTCATATTCACAACCTTCCGTGAAGTTGATGTAATTCTTCTCAACCCCCTATTCCTGCTTGTTATCAAAATATTTCCACCATTTCCAGGTGGAAAGAATTTTTCAACAATCTGATAATCTCCATCTGCCCCATCATATACAATAAGCCAGTTGACTGTTTTGGAAATTAATTGGAGAACGGTTACAGCTGATTGTTGTCCCCCATGTGAGGCAAAATTGTTGGCCTGATTTGTCTGCATGAGTCCAAGTTCAATGCTAGCCTCTGAAGAAGCATCAATCCAAAATATGTTGGAAAACCTTTAATAATTTGTTCATCCCACATCCACAATATATTGCAAAGATACTCACAAACCAACATTGTCTTCAATAAACTTGAGGCAAATTTGAGTCTTCCCAATACCACCTAAACCATATAAAAGCAATGATTTTCTTTGGCCTTTGTCATTGGAGTTAAAATAGTCCCTAAGGCTCTGCAGGTCTTCATCACAGCCTGTGAATAAAATACTAGAATGTTTTAGAGATAAGGGTTGTGGCAATGCCTTGTCATGGGTTGCAGGCATATGTATCTGTAGATCAAAGTTATTAAAATACTAATCAAGAGATAAAGACAGTGTTGATGCCTTGTCATGAGGGGCAAGTATATGTAACTATAATTCATAAACAGAGTTATTAACATCATAGGTCAGAGATAAAGGTGGTTAGAATTGCCTTGTTAGGGGTGGCATGTATTTGTAACTATAAATTAGAGTTATTAACATAATAAGAGAGATAAAGGGGGTAGAGATGCCTTGCCAGGGGTGGCATGTATATGTATCTATAAATAAGATTTATTGACTTAATAAATTAAATGTTGCTTGAACTCAGTTACCTCTGCCAAGTTGCTGTTTATTACACTGAAGTCCTGTGCATTGGAAAAAAAACCAGAGCTCAGAGGTGGATCCATTGTCATGCTAATTGGAATTGTCAGTGTTGTATTCATCATGCTCCTCACAAGGAAGTCTACCTGATACTGCACAATAGGTATGTCGTAGTCAAGAACAAAGAGATAATGTCACACGCGTCACGCTAAGCGTTGTGACAACCGGAAGAAAGTCACGTAGACATTACATACACTAAATTTCTGACGGGTGCCGCTCACCACTCAGACCGGTACTCTAACTCTCGACACTACCGTATGCGCGAGACAATGTATGGGCTAAAGGATCAATGCACGAGCGATAGCGTGAGTGCTTGCGATCCACTGAGAACTCCCAGCACCTCTGCCCCGATTAGCACGTACATGGGTAAATCTCCATTTGGCACCAAATAGTTCCAAAACACGAGAAATTTTGACCAGCAATCATTACTCAATTAAAATTTTCTACTAGTTCGGTCCTTAATGTCGCGCCTCACTGCCTGTCCCATCTGCTACCTACGCTGCCCCTTCATCAGGTCCGTCACTGCTCCTGCGGACATGTGTCTCGGAAACAACACCCATCCACCATCTACTATTCTTCCAGGTGCCACGGTAGCCCTCTCTCTTCTTCTCCTCGTCATCGCAGCCATCATCACGTCAGGATCAAGCGCCGCCTCAGCATAGAAAGAGGCTTGCTTATACTACCATGTTCTGACAACATGGACAGCCTCTTTCCATCCTTGCTCAGCGATGTGTACCGGGGCTTAGACATCAAAGCCAGATCGCTCGCTACCTATTGATCTCAGAAGGACCCCCATGATATGTACGCCAATATACCGATATTTCTCCTTGTCGGGGCTATGCTTGAAACGCAAAACATTGGTGGGTATCTCCTCATTCGTCAAAGTGATATACTAGTGCTCACACCTAAATTATGCATAAATGCGCGATGTCGGAATTTTGAAGCGGGAACGCATTCAGAGCAAGTAAGGTACACCGTATGACGATAATTCAAACTGTTTGGCATACGTAATGCGGTTTCGTCAGGTTCCGAGTACTATTGCGGACTTCGACTTGTGCGACGGCGGGCATTCAAGTTTGATAAATCTCCATCGTCAGATGTACCAATACAGTGAAAGGAACTTGAGATTGAATAATCGTTGCTTGTCGAAGATATGTACATGTTGCTTGCAGAAGCCCAGCAGCAAAAGGAGTATGATTACAGAAAATATGTAGTATATATGGAATGTCACATAAGGAAACCTGTCGCTGGTCAGAACTAGCTGGAACCCAGTGCTAAACGAGTAAAGTAGGGTATACAGGTCAAGAAGACAAAATTGGAAACGAACGAGAGGAACTGTTGCTGCTATTGTATTATTGACATATTGTAACAATGCTTATGTACCTGGGTCCTGTTTTGACTCTCTTTTTGGGAGGCAAAGGCTGCCTCAGTCGCCCACCTTCTACGGCAAATATCCACCCCTTGTCAAAAAAACTTAAACAATCCTCTGCTATCAACATCAGTTACCAGAGCGCCGGGTGCCCCTGATGGGCTGGGCAATGGTGATCCTGTTCTCTGCAGGCCACGCTTGCCGGATACACACTGGCAGCCACCAGTGAATCCTGAGTTTGTTGTAACTGTTGACCCTGTATTGCGGGACCTTCCGGTGCGAGGAAAGTTCCTACAGAGAGGTCCCACAGTCTTGAACCTTCTGAGGGTTACGTCACCTCACGAGTCCTGATGCCTGATGCACCAGTCATAGTACGAAGCGCAAATCGACGGTTAGTTTGGTTCCTCCCCATTATCTGACTGCAGAGCGTAACAATGACCATAGCGATTGGCAGTGACACTCCATCGTTTCAATAGTAAACTTAAGCTGTTGTTGCGTGTTACTAGTTGTGCGGCTGTTGCGACGAACATAGTAAGCAGTTTTCTCGTGGCTCGTGGAATTCATTTTGACGCCTTTTCGTGGAGCACTGGTAGGCGTCGAGATCCGGAATTGAAGCTTCCTTCTCGTGTAGCTGCCTGGTTGCCCGCCTGAGGAAAAGCTCGTCGAGAGGAACTAGTCAAAGGATCGTCATGCAGACCGTGGTGTGTATTTATCCATCCCATTCAGAATTCAAGGACTCCATACTTAGCGAGCCCACAGAAGCACAGGTCTATCGAAAGAAGGATGCTGTGATTGTGAAAAGGAGGCAGATCGTCCACTATTCATCTCTGCTCCGGTGAACGTCGAAAGGGGTCTGATTTCCAGAAAGAAGTCATAACCTCTTCAATGCCAACCAACGGTCCAGCGCTATGACGGCACCAAGTTACACCTTATTTTCCACTCAACCGCGACCACATGCCGTCCAAAGACGTTATTGTTGTTCATGACGGAGGTTTGGGTGTCATTGCGATAGACGAGGAGGAGGACAAAAGTCCATATCAAGAATCACGTCTCACGCAGAACTGAGGAAGTATCCGGACGGGGATGCTGGAAGTCGAGCTGATTGCGGGCTTTATTCTCGCTTCTTTCGTGGTGAAGACGTCGGCGGCGAAGATACCCAAGACCTGGTTCGGAGGAATCAGAATTGGAGTCATATTCGGCCCGGGGACGTGATGGTGAACGTTAGCTAGTTCTACCGCTGCTACATCTGAAATACTCGACAACTATACAAGTTATTGGATAGTCGTAACTGCATTTTTATTGTATAGACGTTTACTAGTACGCATTTGAATGTAACGTTTACCGTCGCCGACAAGGAGACGGTCAACCTTGGCCTGTCAGTCTTCGACTTGTTTTCCTTTTTTATCTGCTGGGGTCCTTGCTATACTGTGTGTCACAAGTCACCATCAATGATGCCGGTATATATTCATCTAGTACCCTATTTCGATATTTTTTGGGTGAACTTCTTCGCATTGGATGAAAACACATGAGAGTTGGCTACTTTTCGACAACCTTGGCTCTCGGTGCTCTCTTGTAGATAGTAGGCAAATAGTTACAAAGTGAATTAAACGACCCAAGAATCACGTCCGAAGGAAAACATTGCGACAAATCGGACAGGTAATGGGTGTGAGTGAGGGCATCAAGTAATAATGACAGCAGAGCAGCTCGGCAGCGGAAGATTTGCGTAGTCATTGCGGGTATTCAACAAGCGCCCGACGAGAACCCTAACTCCGTTGATAATGTACCATCTGTTACCCGGGAGTGTTCGCGACAGCATGCACAAGTTCGCAGACTGCACTTATCTCCCTTTCGCGAGGCTCACCCAGAAAGACTTGTTGAAGTACCAGCCTCCACCCTGGCGTCGTAAAATGCGGATCGTGTATCCGGCAATACTCCCAATATGCAGGATAAAATCCTCCAGTCGCCCAGTCTAAACTACCCGTAATGCGAGAGCCTTCCACAATGATATTCTTGGGAAGTACTTAGTAGATCGCCATGCGTAAATTTGATGGCAGCGTTTCGTGGGATTCGGGACAGCAAGGACTCTGTGTACTGTTCCGTGCAAAATAGCATCAACATCTCGCGRTAATGATCGAGAAACTCTCCTCTCCGACGCTTGAGAAGGTGTGTTTCGGGGCCACATGTGGTAGAAAAAACTCGTTGCGATAAGGCCCCCCGGAAGCAGATCCCAACACTTTCGGCGACTCGACAGAGTGTAGCTGCGCCAAGATGGACTTTAGCTGGGAGGCAACGTGACCCATTTGTTCCACAGTCAATGTATCGATTACTTTGTCCAGCGAGACACCAGGGACCTTCTCCATACACATATACTAGGCACCAATGGAAGAGCATCGTGTGATTGGAGGATGGTGGATGATGCGCGGGACAGGTAACGAAGTGTTGCGACGAGCGAAACGCGCACAGATAATCTCTTCCGAAAATACTTCTCCATACTTGATGCATGACGACTTGGGGGGCGGTTTGAACGACGGTTATACTGCCGTAACGGGATTCATAGACGATAGATGTAGGTGTGCATCATTCTTAAGTCCTGATATGATTTCGGGAGCCAGAGGGTGTCGCCCATCAGAGAGGATACGGGTTAGACAGACAGGATGTTTCRCGTTCCAGTCAGGAACGGAGACTCTTCTCTGAGGCGTTTACAAAAAACAACCATACAGAGAATGGACACGGAACTAGGTGACGCCCGTGTGAGCCGGGAAGAATTCATGCCACGGTGTCGACAATTCTGTTCTAATTGCGACAGTTGTACGTGGTAACGATAGCCGACTGGGTTTATTTAACGTATATATATGACGTATACGATCTATCTACCTCCGCCATGCTGTAAGTACGGTCTTGACAATCCTTGCAACGACGGCGTCATGAGACTATCATCACTGAAAGTGCGCGTTTAGATCACGAGCCCCCAATCGTTTACCGAAATCCTTCATCTCACTTCCATTTACAAACCTTTCCAACGATTCACAACAAGATTGAGCTCCCACCGTCCAGATCCATTGCGCAATCTTTTTTTTCTTCTAATCACGGCTTCATCTAGCAGATCTCTTTCCAAAAAAAATAGATGGCACTGGATATCACACTCGACGGTCTCGTCACTGTGCAGCAGTCTCGGGAGTATGATGGGGAATAGTCGGAGAAACCTCCAACACTGCCGGATCGGCCGTCACCAGGTGATGCGGGTGACGTGGCAGATGGTGGCGGTTCAGGCTTTGCAGCGTCGGCTGGCTCTCGTCTCTGACCTCCAGCGCGGCGAATGACCCAAACATGACGTTCCCGTTCTCCTGCCCTCCCTCCCTCTTTCCACCCCCAATCAGGAACTCCATAACTCGGTTCACAGGGACAGCCGTCGGGGGTGATCTGGGCGAATGGGGCGATGGCGACCTCGACACCGAGCTCCCATATCCGGTGCCCGACGACAATGCCGGTGAACTCTCGTTCGATATGGAGAAGAGTTGAGGAGACATCAGGTTTGCCTTTCCGTTCGGAGTGGCAGAAGATCTGGTTGGCGTCTGCGTGACCGTCGTCTGCGTTTGTGATGGTGTTGGCGAGTAAGAGTGTATTCGTGGGGAAGAGGATATCGAAGGCGATGAAGACTGTCTTGGAGATGAGCGCATATCGCGGTTATATACCTCAGCAGCTCTYGTCAGGGGAGAGCTACTGCGTACTTGGACAGAAAACCTCATGGCAGCGGGATTGATCACTGGACTATGACTAGGAGGCGGGGTTGGGGGAGTCACAGCCGTAACGGAGTGTGAGTGAGCGAGTGTATGCGGATGATTGTGGTTATGGCGGGGACTATGTCGATCTTGAGATGTCGGCGTTGGCGTATCCAGTCCTCTCTGGCTTGYCTCCGACGCATGGTGTCTTTGTTGGAAACCGCGACCTAATGTACCACCAGGGTTAGGGCTACTTATGGTCGAGGTTATGATAGGCGGCATGTTCGGCGGGAAAATGTCTTGCGGCACATTATTCAGGTAAAGGGCTTGTGCTTGCTGGTGTTGATGGAATTGGGAAAGAAATATATTATTGGGAGAAAGATGTTGTGGAGATCCGGAGGAAGAACCGGGGTATAGCACAGAGGTAGGCCTTGGAGACCTGATGGTTTGATAATATACAGTAGCAGCAGAATCCGTAGTCGAATCAATCAGGTCCGGTGAAGAGGGAAGGGGAATAGATGCAGGCGATGAGGATATCGAAGATGAAAGCATGGGGGACCAAGATGCCGTTGTTCCTTGTATACCTCTGGAAGAGCCAGGTATTTGTCGTTTCATGGCATTTGCCCTTGAGGAAGACATGACTTGGAAATCCCGTAGGAAGCGTTGGGTAACGTCAGTTGCTTTGTCACGAGTATATCGTGTTCGTCCACCGCCGGTGGTGTTATAACGAGGGGGATGAGATGGATGTAATTCAGGTTGTACGACGTTCCCATCACGAGTGTTTATCTGTGGTACTTGTACATCGCCGTCTTTCACATGCCACGATGGCCTTCGAACGGGCGTTGGGCCATTGATTATATTAGTTCCTTCCGTGAACGATCGTACAGACGTGATATCGTCAGACTCGGCAGCGTCTGATCGATCTTCATCTGTGACGATTTCACTATTACTTGATGATGAATTGCTCGTTGAGTCTTTTTCGCGCGCCTCGGAGGACGCAGTTGCCAGTTCAATGCCTTTTCCAAGCTGAACGTCGAACGAAGCGTGGACTTCTGAAGGAGCTTCTGGCGGCGGAGGGCTAGTCCATTTACTACGCTTAGGTGCCATGTGCTCCGGCACAGGCCTTTCAGGAACATCTGGTGCAGGCGATCCGTTGGTAGTTTCCGTTGGTTTCTCCGTCGGAGAAGGACGGTCAGGCGGTACCTTATTTGCCTGCATTGACTGGCTTCCTACAGGGAATGGAGTTTGAGGGGGTGGATTCGACAGACGAGAACCAGCGAACGGAGGTGCGGACACCAAGTCATCCGCTTTCCGCTCCTCACACAGTTCAGCTAAAGCTAGCCAGGCACGTTCAGGGCGGGCGGCGAGAATGCGGCTTGCACGCATAAATTCTCCTCGAATCTAAGAAAGGGTGTAAGCCGGGTAAAACGGGCATTCGTACGGGCATCCGTACCGTGTATAGCCCATCTTTGGTAACGCATCTAGACACATTGTAGTCAATCTCGAAGGGATCCTCGATGCAGAACCTATTTCTTTCGCGTGCATCATGATATCGTCCTGCAGATAGCTGATAGCGAGCATCATCAGATCAAACTATAAAAAGGCAATCCAAGAAGGAAAACATACGTCATTTTGCCATCCCTTGCTCTCCTTCTTGAGTAACCCAGCTCTGATGGAAGCTACCCCTGTGTTGTACAAAAAGTCCCGCGAAAAGTAGCGGAAGAAGTCGATTAATCTGCCAAGATATTGTCAGTGGCGTCGCTTCGGAACTCCGTCTGATGACACTCGCAGTTCACCCACGGATTCGATATTGTCCGAGCGCCAGCGTTGACGCAGCAAATCAATGTCATCAAAGAACCTGTGCAGCGCTCATCAGTGACTAACCAAGAGCATCTGCTCCTGCGTACCAAGTATTATATCCATTAACATGTGTCTCCTCCTGCTCATTTGGTCAGGGGCGACCCTAGCCGTGACGTTATATAGACTCACTTTTGATATTGGTCGCAATGGCGGCATTTGTTGTAAATTAGGTAAAACTGGAGGGTTTTTGACGTGAACAAGGAAGTAAATTACAAGTAGAACATAGCCGTATGATGAGAGTGTTCCTTTATATGGCGAGTTGATTTTTCTATAACGGGGAGTGAGCGGTTGAGGAACGAGGGCGGGCGCTGGGCACAGGGTTACCTCCGTTTGCTCCAGACTTTGACTGGGGCGGTGTCAGCGGCGTGGCACTGGCGGCGGAGAGCCCACTCACGGAAAAGAACTAGTGTTCGGACCCGCGTCGGGTCGACCATCGCATAGCACATGAGGAGACGCGTGTTTTCGAGCGCCAACCTGTTCTCAAAGCCAATGTCGCACGCAATGCCGAGTGGCAATCCTGGTGAAGGGTCCAGAGAGAGCTTGACGATGGGTATTCGGGCAAGCGGCAAGGGTTTGACGTGGAATTTCGTTTCTGCGCGGACGTGAAGTGGGGAGCGGCAGCGTGTAGACATCTGAGCGCACCTCGTTCGAGTAGGTCACCTAGCATGGTGACGAGATCGGTCGCCGACAGTCTATCATCCGAATCTATTAAACAGCAGAGGTCCATATCTGCGATGGCGCAAGGACGATGGTCAGTGACAAGACGGCCAGCTGCTCGGGAGAATTACCCGAGTTTCTAAGGCTGAAGCCATTGGCAGTGCTGCCGAAGGAAAGAAGGCGACTGTCAGGTTCAATGGTTCGGATGAGCCTCTCGAGCAGCTTCCTGACGTCTTCCTTGACAGCTATCTCTTCTGGGGTGGGCAGAAGCTGGATGACGAATTCAAAGAGGCACTGGGACAGGTCGGCGATGAACCTCTGCTTTGGCGCATGCCTGCGGTGCATCTGGGGAGTTGGCGGCGTGTGCATGGGATCGCGATAGACCGTGCGAGTCACGGGATGGGCGGAGGCCATGATGCTCAGCGTTGGCACAGAGAGCAAGGCAGCGGCAGGACAGCAGATGGCTTCAGACCAGCTGGAGGCTTGTCAGAGACGAGGATTCAACCACTCTTCCACGCTAGTCGGCTCTGCTCGGCACCCTACACCGTATTACACTCTGCTATGTAATCTGATATATCCTCAGGGAACACGCGGCCATGCGCCAGGAACCAGGGCATCTCTGACAACAAGTTACTTAAAGTATTTACAAGCGGAACAAAAATAGAAAACAATGAGGCCTATGTGAGGTCAATGGCACTCTCGGTTCTTAAATAGTGTCGCCGTATCCAACACAGAACCATTTGCGCTTGCAACAAACTCGTGAGTCAGGTGCGAGCAGTTGTGGAATGTCAGTCTGCTCCATCCGTACGCTGTATCCTGTGCAAACCTCGAGTAGCTCTGGAGCGGAGTATCGAGTGTGTCAAGACCATCATAATGGCCTGCCGCTCCGTTCGTGATATACCACGGCGCGGACGGATTATCCAGTCCATTGGGATCAGCGTCGGTGTACCGAACAGGAGCATTGCGCTCGTATGCATGGACATGGCCAGACAAGACCAAATCAACAGAGTATTGGAGGAAAATTGGCTCAAACGATGCTCGACACTCCTCGCATACGTCGCCCGAGCTGTTCGAGACGCTAATGTACCACGGCCGGTGGCCCGCTGCGCGACAAGATCAACATTTCCATTGCAAACGCGCCAAAGGAGGCTGCCCACCAACGACAATCCACGGCGTCTTCTTTCTGTCAACAGCGGCCAAGTCCGCTTGCAGCCAGTTTATTTGGGCATCTTTGTAGCTGCCAAAGGGCCCACTGTCTTCGCCCTCGCTGCCTCCTGGCTCGTCGGGAGCGATCTCGCCATGGCCCAGATCCGTCTCCGTGTCGAACTGGACGTAGTGGACCATGCCATGATCAAACGAGTACCAAAAGTTACCGGTACCCTTGGACTCCGCGCTCGGCATACGAAAGTGATTGATGAAGCCRGTGAAATTCGTTTGGCCAGGCAAACAGATGGATACGGTATAACTTATGTTATGCGCCTTGTCCGTTGTACCGCCGTTATCACCTGATTCAGCAGAAGGTTAGTCGTAATTCCATCAGGCAGATTAAACATTTCGCACAGTTAGAATCATGGTTGCCAGGTCCCACCATGTATGGCTTTATCGACGTAACGGGTTCCATCTCGTCNGATTCGTAAACCTGGTACCCATCTGCAATTGTCGTATTGGGAAGGAAGCCTTGTATCTCTTCTTTCAACCAGTAGTCAGCATACGCGATATCACCCGCTGAAAAGCATATATCAGCAAGTTATTGCAGCAACGTGTATGAACCTACCATGCCATAAAAAGTCGAACTGCGGGACATTCTGTTCCAAAGACTGGACCGTATTTTTGTCATTAGGACCTAATGGATTGGCGGCGCCCGTTCCAACATGAGTAGTGAGGCCATCCGGCCCCATGAGACCCAAGTCCGCAACGTAAGCTACCCTGTACGGGGTGTGATCCCCCGCAACGCGGCTCGTTGTGAACGTGTATGGGACCGAGGTATTGCTGTGCTCGGGCAAGTAGTAGTACCGCGTGTTGGGCTGAAGACCAGTGATCTTGACGTGATTATTGAATGTCGTAGAGGTCGGGTACGTCACAGACACGCTTGACGACGCGGTATGCTCGAGAGCCCTAGGGGAACGCCCATACCGAATGGTCGGCCGAGACAGATGAGAATAAGTGTTCCAGCTGACTACCATGCCAGTTGGGCCAGCATAGGCGAGCCGGAGCTGCATTGGCACCACGGAAGAACCATCCGTTGCCGCACTGACGGGGAAGGGAAGAAAAGCAACCACCGCCCAGCCAGCTGCGAGGAACGGTGCTGGGATCTTCATCTCCAATTCGTGCTGTTACAAGGGCGCGCATCAGTGCTACATTTATAGCTTCTCATTTCTTGCCTGGGAGTGTGGAAGTCAGAAGTAACGTTGCGACCCTTGGGTGCGTCCAGCCCCGCGTGGATGTGGAGCCATGATTTCTGCACGTGTGTCGTTCAGGGCAAGGTAAGCTCATCCACTMACGTTATGCATAAAAATGTCTCTGATGGATACCTATCAGTGTATATCAATATCCCCAGACTTGATAGGGCATCTCAAATACATCCGAAGGAACATAGAGCAAGATCCGCATTTAGACTACACCTACAACACAACAGCAACGCGAGGGCGGGAATGGCAACTATTAGGAAGCACTGTCGACCAATATTCAGACATGACATCGCGAGCTGTGGAAATTCTTAGCGGTCACTGCACGAACAAATTCATGTTCAACATAACAAGACACTGAAACGTTTAACTGTCAATGGGAGCATAGGGAGCGTGTGCCTTCTCCTAGGTGCTAGCTAGATTAATATTCTGCGCCATATGTTCCACGGCACTTCCCCACTCGCTCCGGCATTGACGTTGCGCCACGGAGGCGATAGCTGCCGACCAGGGTGCGCTCGGCTTGACATTTGCGCCCATCGTCAGAATCCATGCCACGCTGGTTACCCCCTGGCCGAGGCCCAATGTCCTAGGGGTCGTATGTACGCGCTGCAGGGCTACTAGCGCTCAGTATGCCGTCTGGATTTCCGAACCCGCCCTGCTTCTCAACTCCTAATATATGCCATCAACGTGCGTCACGCGAAGCAACTGAAATGCTCCCGCGCCTCCCGCGCCGGGTATGACGGCCTTTGACAATCAAACGGGTTCCAAGGCTCGGCAAGTGCTCAAAGCAACAGGTATCAGTCGTTGGGTTATAAAACCTTGCGCTGTACGACCAGCCTTCATTCTCTCGAGGCAGGACCTCTCGCAATCCACCAATGCACCTTTTCACCTTTGCTATCCTTTTTATCACTTGCGCGGTCACCGCCGTGTGCGGGTCACCAATCGTCATGACTAATAACTCTTGTTCCTCGTCCCTCTCAGTGAGTTCAGCACAATCACTATTTATCAAGAAATGAACAGTATCTACACATAGAGACAGACTTAGTCACTGCTTGCAACTGTTATAGACCGCATTTGTGAACGTCTAAAGCGTGTAACTAAGTCTGTAC
>JNHV02000608.1:0-13009 GCA_001691785.3 Amanita brunnescens Koide BX004
TCTAACCATACTTCGTCGTTTACTTTGAAGGGTTTAGAGTAATGAGATTAGTGAGATTGACTATGATCAATGGTAGGCAATACTTCATCTACAACTGACAAAACCTCATCAATGCAACATAGGATATAATGTAACATTGCCATCAGGCCATGAGCATTCCTTATGGCCAGTTCTTGCCCAGCTATGCATATTTTTTCTCTTTTCTGGTTTCTCTTTAATGTACCAGTATCCCAAACTCCCTTAGCCTGGATATATTTCCTGATGCCCTGTTATGAATTTCATCCAATGCCATATATATGAAGTCCTATATTGATACAGATTCTGTTGACTTGTACTAGTAAGGTTGTACTTCTGTGGCTCATGTTCACCTGCACAGTGAATTCAGATTTGCAATTGCATCTATGGATACAGATCTGCACCAGCCTCCAAGTACTAGTACTAAGCATTATGTCTTCAATTTGGTGGAATTATATTGAGCATGCTAACCTTGGTCAGCAGAATTGGATGCTTGCACCAAAGAGTATATTTGAGTCACCTCTATGCCCTTATCTAGATGCCTTTCTTATATAAGGGAGGTCTTAGACTACTCTACATCAAAGTACAGTAAGCTTCTATCAATGCACAGCAGGTCATCCCCAATTATTTGATAACATAATTAAAACAGAAGATCTAGATAAGATTTTTCAATTATATAATCAACATTATATATACCATCATGCCCAATAAATCATGGAAAATCCATAAATAATACTACAAAAATGCAGAAATGATCAGTTCAATCAATATTGAAGAAAGTTAGAGAAAAGGCAGGATTAACTGTGCATGTGAACATGAATTACACAAGTGCAACCTTTCATGTCAGTCTCAACAGTGATAGGCTACTAGTACAAGCCGATAGAGCTGATCCATATGGGACTTTATATAGCCTTGGATGAAATTTGTAACAGAGCATCAGGAAATATGATCAGGAAGAAAGTAGTTCAGAAAATACTGGTACAATAAAGGGAAGCCATAAGAAAGAGTTAAACATGCATATCTGGGCAAGAACTGTTTGCATTCATGAGGTCTTATCAGTTGTGAATGAAGTTCATACCATTAGGGAAAGGCAATCTTATTGGACAGGAATTCAATTAAATCTTCTTTGTCAGAAGGCAAAGACTCTGAAGTAATGCTGGTCTTCAGTTTCTTCACATAGCCTTCTCTTCTGAACTCGGAAAAAGCATCCCTGATTAACTCCTCAAATGGTTGCACTGGCAATGACTGCACTTCATTAAGATTTGTTTGTTTTGCTGGCTTTTTTATCCAAAATGATAGCTTGGCAATGATACTCATTGCTTCAAAATATTAGCACCCAAAAATTAAATGAAAAGGATACATTACCAGCTAAAATTTGACATGCCACAGGCTGATTACAGCCACATCAATTGCTATATCATAGAGGTGGAAAAAATCATACAGTTGCTGAGAACTCAGTTGATACTTTGAACAAAGATTGAAGTCTAGGCCACTGTCAATGAAATGTGACATATTAATCTGTAATGAGAAGGTAAATCTTACAGTTGCTAAAAACAAGGAGAAAAGTGCAGGCTGAAAACAAGGAAGCACAAAACCATCAGATTCAACAGAGTGGTCAACATACAAGCTAGGATGCAGATTACCACAGCTATTAATATCTCATGCATGAACATTGCTCACCTAGACAGGGGGAATCAGGGAGAATTGTTACTAGCCATGCACAAAACCTCACAATCTGCAAATAGTTATTGTGTTCTAAGTGAAACATAGCACAAAAAAGTGGTAAGATGCTCACTTCCTATGAAACTCATATCAATACTTTGAATTTTATGAGAAACTGTTTTCCACTCACCCCCTGTATTCATGAGTAAAAATGTTCACAGAAAGTAAAATTCTACCCACTTTCTGTTGTGCATAGCAAGTATGTATGATGAGACAGCCAGGTGGAAATGGCCATGGTGTCACTCACAAGCTAATGAAAATAAGATAAAATGTCCAAGCAAGATGAGCTAGCAGTATTACTTACAAACTATTGGCCACAAAGGATGATATAAGATGTTATCCTGCCTCATGGGTTTACCACTTACTTTCTGTTGGTCATGCCAGTAAGAACTGTTTTGCAGTAAAATTAGTAGTACACTTACTTGCTGTTAGTCATGTTATGGGCTGAGATGAGACTTTCTGGCATAATAGTAGTACTCACCCTCTTGCCATCACAAATGTGACATTACTTGTACAACCAAAAGTGCAATCCCACTTACTTTCTATTTTTCATGAAATGGGATCAGGCTGTCTGGCAGGAAGGAATGCAAGAGCACTTACATCCTGCCAAACATTACTAAGCATATATATTCTAACAAAAGTATAACTAACTCTCTGTCAACCATGTGATCAGATTTGATGAACTATTTTGGATGTRACACACAGCTCACTCACTATCTGCCAGTCATGACTCATGTGATATTCAATACCTAGATAGATCATGATTATCACTCACTTCCTGTGGTCATCATGAGAAAGATATAAATTGTCTGATCAAATATAACTGCAGTTTTACTCACAACCTGTTAGTATTAATGAGAAGTGACTTGCAAAGAGACAATGGCTTGCCACTCACTGACTGTTTGGTTGCAGGATGAGGTGAGTAATGAGATTGCTTGGTAGAAAACTCAGTAAGACTCACAATCTGTTTGGCATGTGGTAGTTTGCTTCCTGGTAAACAAAAGGACATAGTGCTACTCACAGTCTGTTTTTCATGGGGTAGGACATGCTTGATAAGACTACTTGGCAGAGAAGAAATGTATTGTCACTCACTGCCTGTTGGTCATTGGATGAGACATGATTTGTTTGTCTGGCCAGCAAAAGATTGTCACTCACTGGCTGTTGGTCATTGGATGAGACACAATTGATGAGACCACCTGCCAGAAAAAAAAGCATGGTTACTCACTGTCTATTGGTCATGAAATGAGACATGATGGGTGAGTCTGGCTGGCAAAGAAGTTGTTGCTCACTGGCTATTGATCATGAGATGGGACATGTGTGTGTCTGCCAAAGAAGAAAAAAAGTAGGGCCACTCACTGCCTGTTGTTCATGAGATATGATTACTTAATAAGACTGTCAACAATGAAAAAATGCAGTGTCACTCACTGCCTGATGGAGGAGCATTATATGATTAGTAAGTCTGCATGGAAAAAAAAAAGAAATGTCACTCACACCCTATGGCCATGGGATGAAAAATGATTGACAGGACTACCTGCCAAAACAAATGCAGTCACTCACCCACTTTTGGTCATGGGATGAGATATAATTGATGAGATTACCTGCTGAATAAAAATGAGTGCCACTCACCCACTGTATGGCATAATTGATGAGACCACTTTCCAAAGAAAATAAAAACAGTTGCTTACATGCTGTTGGTCATGGGATGAGACAAGTCTGGCAAATAAGAATTGCGGTATCACTCACTGGCTGTTGGGCATGGGATAAAATGATTGGTAAGACTGCCATGCAACAAAATGTCATTCACCTTCTGTTGGTCATGGGATGAGAGATTGGGGAGTATGTCAGGCAAATAAATGTCACTTACTAGCTGTTGGTCATGGGGTAAGACTGCTTTCCAAGAAAGAACAGTCACTCACCCCCTAGGATGAGGCATGAGTGATAAGACTGTTTGGCAAGGAAGAAACCCTCACCTCCTGTTGGTCACAGGATGAAACATGATTGATGAGACTACCTGGCAAAGAAATATCACTTACTAGCTGTTTTGGGATGAGGCATGATTGATGAGACTATCTGACAATGAAATGTCACTGACCTCCTGTGAGACATGGTTGATGAGATTGCCTGGTAAAGAACAAAATGGTGGGTCACTCACATGCTGTTGATTATGGGATGAAACATGATTGATGAGACTACCTGACAAAGAAAAAAATGGTGGGTCACTCACATACTGTTGATCATAAGAGTGAGACATGATCAATGAGGCTGCTTGCAAAAGAAAAAAATACTATGTTACTTACATACTGTTGGTCATAGAATGAGATATGATGAGACTGTCAGGCAAAGAAAAATGTAATGTAGCATTTCTCACTTCCTGTTTGAGAAACAATAATTTTTTAGACTTTACTGGTAAAAACAATGCAATTACTCACTCTCTATTAGATTAGATGCATGTGAGGTGTCATGGAAACAGTGTGCAACAATACTTACTTCCTGTTTTCCATGTCAGTTGTGATGAACTAGTATCACAGAAAGCAAGATGTGTTGTCACTCACTTTCTGGGATATCCTGAGACACCCCATCAGAAACTGTTGAGTGTTACTCACTTCCTATTGGTTATGGAATCAGATGGAGTCAGATAAATATGCCAGAACAGGTACAATATCACTTACTGCCTGTTCACCATAAATCAAATGTCAGTGAAACTCACAACACATGTGTTATCACACACCGCCTATTTGCCTGAGATCATCTGGTAAAAAATAGCAATAGAATTCACACACATCCTATTGGCCAAAAAGACAAGATGTGACTGCTTGCAAGGAGGAGTGTAGTATCACTTACATCCTGTGAAGTATGGATGACATAAAATGTGACAAAGTATTGTTGCAGCTCACTGCCTTTTGGTCATGGAATGAGAGCCTCACAATGAACACCATTGTCACTTACTCTCTATTTATTTATGAGATCATCACACAGAACATTTGCCAAGTCACCCACTTGCTATTGCTCATGGAGATTGTCTGGCAATAAATGTGCAGTATCACTCACAAACTGTTTTATCATGAATCAGTCTCAAGGTCTGCTGTGAGATCACTCACCCACTGGTGTATGAGACATCAGATCTACCCACAGAAATATGTTATTATCACTCACATCTGCTTCATTGTGTTGCTGAATAAAATGCTATCAGACTTCCACAAACAAAATCAGGTGCCAGAATATACATCCTACTCATAGTGGTGTTTAATATAAAAAATATATGATCTCTGAGGTAAATCATGGAACTCACAACCTGGTCAAAAACACAACCATATCATTACTGTTGTCATACATACTTTAAATGAAAGAAACTTACTTCTCTGCCAATCTGTTCTGAGCTCAACTTTGTCACATTCATGCAAAATCATCAGTGAAAAATACCCAGTAGTGTGCAAATTTGCTGAGAACTATGATAAACATGGCATCAAATGGGGGGGGCTCTTGTAGATGAAGGACATGTCTAGAGAATGTCAGCATTATTGACATTTTAAATGTAATACTCACTCAAGTCCAGCTTTAACACAAAGATTGAGGTTGTTCATTTGGGTTGATATGAACAGTGCTCGTAGACTGTCATCATCAATCACATGAGCTGTCTTCTCAGTCAATTCAGGACAATCCTTCTCTGGAATATCCATATCTGCTAAAGTGTTATCTGGCTTATGGAATGAAATATCAATGATCCTCACCTTCCAGACACACATATGCTTTTGGAGGATAGTTAGTACTAAAGACTTTAGGAAGATAAGTTCTCTGAAAAGTGATTTGAGCATTTTCTCTGGCTTTCTCCCACTTAACTGCATCATCCTTTATCTCATCCAATTTTCCAGATTCTTGGATTATCTGGCCATCAAATTTGGTGAATGCCACCACCAATGGAACTGTGAAGGCAGTGTTATTTATTGGAGTGGTGCCACTGGATAAGCTACCTCTCCCTGTCCCTTTATTAAAGAACTCAAGCTCTGCAGCCAGGATGGGGCGAGTACTGTCCATTGGTATACAGTACCTATAAAAGCACAGTTAGTTAATTGATTTAGGTGGAGAAAAGTCCCAAGATACCAAATTGCATGCAACTGATCCTCCAGCTTGGCTGCAGCAGACTTCTTCTCAATAAAGTTCCAAACAACCTCTATCTCCTCCTTTGCACCAGACTCAAAACCTTGAGAATCATGGAAGATAAAGTTGCTTCCTTCATATGTAATCTGATGTTCAATATCATGCATGCCTCTCTAATGATTGAATGTAAACAATAAGCAAATCCATATTTCATTGTTCAACTCACCTCAATTGATGGTCTCAAATGTGTCTCAGAAGATGCCAGTTCTGCACCTAGATGGAACAGGATACATTTTAGAAAGTGCATAAAGCTTTCATCTAACATACCCTTCTTATCAAGTATGGTGATGGGCTTTGTTCCCTTTGCTACACCACAGACCTTCTCAAGGATAGTTGTCTTGCCAGCATTGGCTCTTCCTATGACAAGAATGCGAAAGTGCTGACATCTGTATTGCTCCCTGAGCTTTATGATATCCTCTGCCTGTGCAGCTGCAAAGAATAAGTCAATTTCTGGTGGAGATAAGACACTATTTTGACCAACTGGATGCGGGTACACCAGCAACTTCTGCCATCACCAATGTTTTCAACAGTAGAAGAGTGCACTAGCTGAGCGAGAATTTGTCCAGCCGGTGAATATGTAAAAGAGCAGGATGCAAGGCTGCGGGCTGAGGAGATGGCGCTTCAAAGTTGGCAAGCGGCCTCAGTCTCGGGAGATGACTGCAGGAGGGAAAGAACGGTGCAAGAAGTTCTCAAGTGTGCGGACCCCGAGAATTTGCCGGGGTCCGATTTTGATATCCCAGGGACAATTAGCTCCGAAGATGATTCTGGCCGCGGATATAATCATGACCAAAAATAGCTGCCATAAACACGTCGCGACATCACAGGGCTCGTTCCGCAATCCTGTGCAAAATGCCTAGTATGGATCCCACTTACAGTTTGCACAGTCGTGATAAAACCACTGCGCCCTCGTCCAGTACGTAACATTCTTCAAGTTATAACTCGGACAGATAGTACTGTGACGTTCAAAGCGACACACAGCGGTAAAATACATGAAACATGCTGCCTCTCAGGGCTTGTTAATATAATACACTCCCTCTAATGGGAGACGAAGGACATGAAGGGCGCAAGTCTAGAACTTGTTGCGTTTCCGCTGTTGTTTAGGTGCAGCCTCCTGCGAGGCTCTGTCATGCACGACGACGAGTCAGCCAAAATTAAAAAGGAGGGAGATTGAACGAACTTTCTATTTTTCCCCTTTGTCTGTTCCAGTATGTCGTCGACGTCCATCAACATGCTATCGCGATCGATGGTACCTTTCCGATTCCCACCCTTGTCTTTTCTGTCCGTCACTTCTTTCAGAACGGCTTGCAAAGCCTTGTCATGTTCCTCTTGGCTAGCCCTCTTCGCTGCGGTTTGAGCAGATATGTTTTCAATCTTGCTATCTAGCGTGACAAGTACCGACGATGTTGTTGCCGCCCTACAAGAGAGAACGTTATTTCCTATGGTATGATGACCACCAGCGCAACAGACCAATTCTGCAGAGCCACCAAGATACTCTCGAGCTTGCCAGGCTCGAGATCTCTCCCCATCGTGTATTCGACTTCGAACAGCTCCTTGCTCTGATCTAGTTTTCCGCGTAGGACATCCAGGTAGATGGCATCTATGATGAGGTCTTCCAGTTCGCGGATGCTAGGCATGTCCAGTGCTTTAAGGAGATCGGAATAGGGTAATATCTAGTTATTAATTACATCATTATTAAGTCGGTCGTGCCGCAGATCAGGGATGCTCACCCGGCGTTCTGTTGCCAGAGACACGATAGATAGATGTCTGAGCTTGACAATCTGGGCCCCGTTGAGCTGCGGTAGTTGATCTTGGTATTCTGTATTCGGCGCCTGGTGAGTAGATCTTCCGTGCCATCGCGATGCAAGGGGTACATACGAACGTAGTCCTGATACGTCTTGTACGCGAACAACTGGAGGAGAGACAAATAGGGTTCGTGTTGTTCGCTCTTCCCCAACTACAGTGCACGTTCAGATGCAATCCAGACTCAAAAGCGAGCATCCATGTACTTGCCTCCTGAATGGACGGTTGCGCCAACAGCTCTGAAAACACATACACGCCGGGAGCAGCGGTAGCATCTTGCACGAGCTTCGCAGCTGCAGCTCCCTTGGCCGATTTCGCCATGAGCAAGAAAGGCTCGAGTTTTGCGGGAAAGTTTGCGCCCAAGTCCATCGTCAGTTATCGTGTGGCAGCCTGGCCGCTCTGCGAGCGAGACCGTCCCTGGCGTTACGTCACGTAACAGCATGACGTAACGCGCAGCTCCCACTTGGCACCGTCAATCATGAAAGTCATCGTCAAACACTGGAACGCCGTTGCCCAGTGGCGCTGGGATGTCGGCAAGGAAGCAGACTCGGCGAACGTCAACAAGGGCAATCCAGAAGACGAGGAAGAGGGCGATGTGTGCGGCATATGTCGCGTGCCGTTCGAGGGATGCTGCCCATCTTGCAAAATGCCGGGAGACGACTGTCCGCTTAGTTGAGTTTTTTCTTTCTCTTTTCGCAGTTGCGTGTGGTATTGATCGAAACATGCACATTTGCGCGTGTATTCGCACCTTTAGTATGGGGAGAATGCACGCACATATTCCATATGCACTGTTTGCTCAAGTGGATCGGGACAGCCGCGTCGAAGCAGCAGTGTCCGATGGATAGAAGACCATGGGGTGAGTGATGCCCTTGCGCCGCGGCTGACCAAGCTCTTATGGTTGCCCCACGCCAGTTACCGCCGAGAGACGCGTATAAAGGTTTTAGTCCTCATAACGCGCCGTTACGCGCCGTTACGGCTCATATGAGCCAGATAGCACTCCAAATTGATGCTATGCAGGCACACGCGTCGAGACGAAAAGAGAGGCACGATACTACTGTATGAAATGCGCTTTGTATCACGAACATAACACTTTGTAATAGCAGCACTACCTATTTGTACATTACAGCTCACAAAGATAAAGCAAAAAAGAGACTTTATTGCGTACAGAGTTCATTCGTAAACCAAATCGGAACGAAGTATGACGGGAAACCAGACGAATAAAAGCACATAGCACAAGATCGGCCGCCGTATAACGCGTAATGAGTAACGAGAAACAAACCAGATATCGTACAGAACGCAGAGATGAAAAAGCAGCACCACATATGTATGGACATCCCTATCGTACACAACTTGACCACACGYACGGGGCAACGCGGGTGTAACGTTTTGAGAGATAAAATGGCAGAGGACATATATGAGTGGACAGATCGTGAATCGAAGAAAGCTTGAACCGGTCATAAGTAGAACGTCCGGGGAGCTATGAATTGCATATCGYCGAAAAATGAAAACTGGCGTTCAACCATCAGCGCATCGTTCCCCAACATCAGATTAAAAACACTTACGATACTAAGCATTGATATAAAACRGGGAGATCAAAACGAATAGGCGTGAAAAAGAAACAATTGTAGGATCCCCACCGACCGGGGTAGGAGAAGGGTCGTGTGTATGGGAATTAAACGAAATGCCAATAAATAAAACGCGGTTAGTTCTGAGTAGCATGTTTTCTTTCTTCTGTTTTTCCATACTTTATGTTGGCTTTTCACATTATTGCTCGTATCCACCTGTCCCTTGCAACGATGCCATCCAGATGCGCGTTTTGTACAACCTGGTAGCATAACACGTTAGCTTAGGCGCGAAAAGGAACAACAAACACACGCACCTAAACAGCTCCCTCACAAGCTCTCTAAAATCAATCCTCTTGTCCGCAACAAAGTAAAACGTAAGCTTGCGGCGGTCCCTGTGCATCGTCCATCAGCGATTGAAGACGATCTCCGGAAACAACTTACCACTGATACTCCGCATCCACCACCTCCATTGGCAACTTTTTAGCCCGCACCTTGCTCTGGCACAACTGCAACGCCTTGAGCTCGTCCTGAGTCTTCGCAGCGAGCATCCTAGCGCAAAAATAGTAAATCAGCTTCGCATGATAAGCAGAGAGAAAAACGCACTGAGTCTCCTGCGGCCCAGCCTTGGCTATGATCATCTTGGGGTTGATCTCCTTCTTACCGCCCACCGGGCTCGTCGGCTGCCCATCTTGCCCCATGCCCATCATCCCGGCCTGAGCCTGAGCCTGCGCTTGCGCCTTCTCGATCTGCTGCCGCTGCCACGCCTCCACCTCCCTCACCGTGATCCCGTCATTCACCACCTTGCCCAAATCCCTCCCCCGGTCGGCCTCTACAATCACCAAATCGCCCACGCGGACGTCCATCTTGGAGTCAGGCAGGTAATACAAGTCCGTGCGGCCCGCCTTAAACTCGACGATGAACAGAGGGCAGGACGTGGGCACAGAGTGGAGGGGAATCCCTTTGCCTAGGTCGTTCAGGACGCCCGACGAAGAGGCGGCGCCTTGACCCGCTGCTGCGGCTGCACCAGCACCGCCAGCGACTGCGGCAGTGGCGGCGGCGGCGGCGGGCAATCCCTGAGTTGCATCGGAAAGCCGCCTCTGGTGCGCATAAAAGGGTGCTTGCTGAGGGTTTACCATCCTCGTGGCCGTAGGCGACGTGCCGATGCTGGTTGCACTGGTGGGCGAGAGCGGAGAAGCGCCAGGCCCGGCAGAGGAGGTGGCTGCGTATCCTGCAACTCGCGTATTGATGTATGGCGACCCTTTCACTCCTTCCGAGCTATAGAGCTGTTGAGGTTGTTGGCTTGTTTCAAACTGCATCCCCAATGCGCTCCTTTGAGGGCTGTCCGCCACTCCAGGGTAATCATCGCTCGGAGTGCTGGCTTGCTGGCGTTGTTGGCGGATGGAGGACTGGAAGTAGGAGCCTCCGCCGTTAGTCCCAATGGGGGTGATGCCCAAACCTCTATAAGGTGAGGTGGTATCTCTCATGGACACGGGGCTGCGTGAATGGGGTCCGTAGATGGGGAGAGAAGAAGGCTGGCTTGGAGCATGCATCTTGGAGGACGACGATGGGGGAGGAGGCTCGCTTGGGTTGACGTTCAGTAAGCCAAAGTCGGCAGCAAGCTCCTCATCCGTCAACAGAAGACGTCCAAGTCCTCCGCCTGTTGAGGAAGCACCGTCACCTGTGCCACGTGAACCGCCCACGCCGCTGTAATACGAAGACCCTTGCTGGAAAACGTGTGATCGCGTAGCAGGCTGCTGTTCCTCGAACGGACTATCGGCCGTGCCAGGTGCGCTGAACCCGACGATATTATTCCCACCTCTCCTGGGCTGCACGATGCTCACGCTATGCCTTCTGCTCGTCGTTCCACTTGTTGTTCCGCTGCCTTCATCGCGTGGAAGGCCTGCCCAGAGACCCCCCAGGCCCGAATTGCTATCCAACAAAATCTCCCCGACATCGCGCACGAACGGGCTCATGTTCGACACATCGTGGTACCTGCGAGAGGAAGTGGCAGAGGAAGTGGAAAGACCGTTGGATCCCAAGAACGGCATCAATCCACCACCGCCAGGGGCAAGGGGCGAAGAAGAAGGGGATGCGTGAATACGACTGGGGGACACTCCGAAAGTGCCAAGAGAACCGTACCGGGATGCACCCCCCGGGGGCTTGATCTCCCCGTACCGACTACCACCCTGTATGTTGAGCGGGTTGGACGCCGACAGCGACGAAGAACCAAGAGAGGACAAGAGAGACTCGTTCCAGCTTTGCATGGTTGGAGTGCGAAGAGCTGCAATGGATGAGCTGGTACCTATTGGGGGAGGACGTGGCATGGTTGCAAGCGATTGAGACCGGCTCCGACTCGGATCGTGACCATACGTTGGTCGACCGCGGGATAAGGACGGAAGTACAAAACGCTCATCGACGCCGCCCGAGGGGAAAGCAGTGCCTGTATCGTCAAAGGGCAGCGATTCATCATCTTCAAAGGTCGATGGGAACGCTCTGTCGCGCATCGCAGACGAGAACTGGGTTTGGGACTGCGCAGAGAAGGAGGAGCTCCGGATGGGAACGGGCTGAGGAGTTCCTCCTGTTCCAGCTGGTGCCCCTGGAGCTGCAGCGCCGCCTCCACTTGAGCTGTTGCTGCCTGCACTTGTACGACCGCTATTAGCTCCGAGTTGGGATGATCGGTATGTCGTACGCGGGCTGCCGCTCCCCACGCCGAATGGGATAAAGTGCATGTTCGAGGGCGACGAAAAAAGGTTGGTGGCGTGATCCCCGCTGCGGGGGGGCTGACTGGCAGCTCTCTCCCTCAGCGACGGCACACCCGCACCTCCATTGCCGCTGTTCAAGCCGTTGCTCTCGTTCCCATTTCCGTTTGTCTGGCTAACCGGGCTTGCGAGAAATCTGTTCTTGCGGTCGTCGTCTGAGATTCTTTTTGCGGTATCTGAAGGGAAAAGAGACATTGGAATGGTCGTGTATCTTTTTTTGGCGGCGATATAGAGTAGTCGCACGCGGATCTACCCCACTGCTACACGTTAGAGATGCCCCGTATCGCAGGAAGAAACACACCGCAGCGCTTCCGACTAAACGAGAGACAAAAACAGAAGAAAGAAATGAGATTAGAAGTTGGATAGGATGAGGTCTAGACGCCTTTCTATGAGGACGGACGAGAGTCTATGGCAGGCGTTGTGCGATCTGGTCACATGTCTCACCCCAGCCAATCACAGTGCCTCACTCAAAATCAATGTGTCACCAACGCGAGCGTTCTCAAGACCACTCTACGGTCTGGAACGGTGTACAAAGAACTGCGAACGAGCTTCTTTTTCGATTTGACAGTTATTTCTGCATGGCAGATGTCTAGGCCGAAGGATCGAAATAGACGAGAGTAGGTTGAGATGGCAAGAGGACCTTTCGTAAACTTTGTGCTCTCGGAGTCGATATCATTTGATTTTGTTATTTGCAAATCTCACCAGATACGTTCCACTACAACCAAACATTGGGACGATCTGATACTGCCATAGAATCTCTGGCTATTCCTGGCGTGTTACATTATTAGAATTCTCTTGATAAAAACCACCTATCAAGATCATTAATCTCATCGCTTGTCCATTTTGAGTTCCGCAGGCCGATAGCAGTTTGGGGTCCTATGCGTGACGATGATTTCCTGACCCTTGCCCGCTAGATGTTGTACATCTCTGAARTGTGGTTTGTCAATGACAGCTATCATTACTATACAAAATTGGAAGCATTCCAACAAATAT
>JNHV02000609.1:0-13039 GCA_001691785.3 Amanita brunnescens Koide BX004
ATCTTAGTGATACGGGCTTCGTTCTTATCTTGCTTCGTGACCCATTCGAGGCCTTGGCTTTTCGAACCGCCGATATCCAAATCGCTGATGTTTTTGCTTTGATACCACTACAAGGGACCCTGATACGATTGAGCCAGCGAAGCCGYGTTGGCAGGGGGTGAGAGTTCTACTTTGAGGAGAATCCGAGAGATGCGCGTCATCCGACTACCTCCTGCCAACCAGTCACTACCGGCGCCCACTTAATACACCCAATCCGTATCRCAGTCGCTACCAAAAAATTGATAATGTATAAACCCCGAAAACTTGTACGCTATATATCTTCTCTGACGAATATATAGAGTTTCTTCGTTGTAAAGTCTGTTTGAAAGATAGTATATAGTGTGAAATCAAGTTGTAAGTAAACTAAATCACTCCTATCTATATTGATCTTGCAAACCGTTCATCAGAATTTGAATCCACCAGCCAATCCCATGACGCCATGCGGATCAACCCTCTGCTTCAGCGAACGCAACTTCTCCACATTCTCACCATACATATCACTCAACGGCGTGTCAAACAAAGCATAGTTCGGGTATAGTGGAGCATTGGTTATATCCTGGCCGTCTTGAATTGCAACATCACGAATGCGCGCAGCACTCTGACGAACAGCATCGTAAAAATCGTTGTCGTATTTTGCATCTACCCATCCAGCATAGAGAGCAAGAGGTAAATAGACACGGTCACGGGTCGGTGGATAGGCCGTCGGTGCGCTATTGTGGCTCAGGATGGCTGGCAGGAACGGCTCAAAAGCGTATCCGATGCTTCCGGCTTTGGGAGATAAAGCTGCGCCCCAGAACTGAGAAACATTAATGAAAGATAGGACCTTGGTGGTAGATGACCTACTGCCGTCTCATTTTGGATAGCTGCCATGATGTTTGGAGAGTGGTCGAGTAGCGGGACAGTGTGGAACACCCCGCTATGAGACTCATTCAATCGCCATCGATAACAAAGAAGACTACACTTACCGAAGGCCATTGAGATTGAGAGAAGTAGAACTGATGAAATCAGCATAGCTTCCTTCATGRATATTGCTTGACAGCGAAGAGATTGACAACACGTCATCAAAAACTCCAGCGGGTGGGCTGGGACCATCATAGTATAAAATTTGCATGATCACAATCTAAGAAAAGYATGAGAGCGTGAATTTGAAAGGAAGAAAACCATTGGATATATACCGTGCCATTGAGCGAGAGGTACATGGGTGTCATATTCGCCTTTTCANTGATAGCAGCTGACATGTCGGACATAACAGACTCCGGATAGATAATCGATGCGGTCTGGAGGTATGACATTAATTACCCACCATTGGGGAAATAGACAAGATACATACCCAGACCTCAGGTTGTGGAATAGCGTTCAATGTAAATCGAGTAACCACACCCTAATAACATGTCAGCCAGTCGTCATATGGGCATTCAGATGCCATACGAAATTGTTGAGGCCACCCTAGTGGAAAGTAAACGTGAGCTCAAGTTAGCCGRAGCGAACGAGGGATGAATCACCTTGAGCCCAAAGAAGAGTTCAGCATCTGATTGTTCCGTTACTTTGACCAGTTCGCCATCAGGCTTTACAAGCTCGAAGGCAACGATAGTATCAAGTGCGAGACCTTTTTGATTAGTATGCCAGGAGTATCCTGTGACAGCTAAGTCATGGCAGAAATCATGTCAACGATATACTCGCCTCCGCCGAGCAGGAACCCTCCAACGCCTACCCGAGACACTCTGGCACCAACGACGCTACGATGATACGGGGCCAAAGCATTGTAAACGTCGTCAAAAACAAGACCTGAACCGAATTCCACCGTTTCGGTCGAAGAGTCGTAGTTGACGTCATTAAACCGGGTCAATGCAATTTGGACACCTGGTGTAGATGAGAATCCAGGGTTCATACTATGTCCTCCGCTTTTGATCTAGTAAATTCAGGTCAGGAACTGTCAAATTGAAAGGAATATGAACTAACGCCAAAAGGTACACGAGATTTGCCTAAAATTTGCAGCTGCATCGATGATGAACAAGGTACTTAATGGGGACAATAACAAGGCTTACAATCTTTCCTACGTCCGTTGCACTCCCCGGTTCAACTGTACACGCAGATGGTTGCGAACTAGAGAGACCCGAGTGGTGAGTACCATTTGCATATCCGCTACTTCCTGTTGGCGGCAAACATGAACAATTGTCAACTTTGAAAGAATAAATGAGCGCTCACCAGGATAGTAAACTGCGCTGTTGGACGAAATAGCTTTGGATATGTCTTGGCACGTGCGGTGGTACTGGTAGCTCTTCAGCCCACCGAAGAAGAACGATACAAGAGGTAATATGAAGTGAAAGATTAACTCAATCATCGTTATTTGCTTTGGGGATGAAGTACTGTATAGATTTATACGAATTGCTAAGCTCAGGCTGTGTAACAGCGCTCATGTGCACAGCGTTGCAGGCTCGTTTTAGAGCAGCCCACATGTATCATTGTATGTTGTGACCGTGACATCCTACTGGGCTTAGGGAGGCTTTGCATGACAACTAAAATCATGTCAGACAAATCAGACGAGACGAGCCGCCCAACAGTGGGAGAGTTTGAAGGGGTCGACCGTCGAGCGGGCTGGCGTTGTGGTCCAAGTTGGCGAGAAAAATTATTATAAGGCAACCATTCTATGAAAGGCGACTCCGGCAGCCAGCCGGGCCGGCCAAGTTTTCCCGAATGGAAAAAGCGAGAAGATGCCAAGGGCCCACATGCTGGTTTCCCTTGATTATCGATAACGTGTCCTAGGCTCAACTAAACCGCTCCCACGTTGAGCACTGTGCCAAATCGGGACACCCGAGCACGAGGTAATCTGTTGCCCAGATTAGTGTTGAGACTATAACGTGTCCCGCGAATCAAGAGGGTTTGGTTCCCAATTTTTTCCAGACGTCAGTGCTATGGTCCCAGATGCGACACGACTCGCCCATCTTGCTCCTTTTCAGCGTGCAGAGTTTTCCGTCACATCCAGGCTATTTTCTTGCCTCGTCACAGAAWTCCTTTTACGCGCCGTCTACTTCCCTCTTCCAGACGTTAGTGCTACGGGCTTCGCTCTCATCTTGCTTCGTGATCCATCCGAGGCCTCGGCTTTTCGAACCGCCGATATCCAAATCGCCGATGTTTTCGCTTTGATACCACTACAAGGGATCCCTATACTCGATTGCGAGGATGGGTCAATCACCCTTTTAGACACGTTGGACATGGTTCCGTTGCCGCTTGTGATATCCCAATACGATCAATCACAGTGCCCTGGGGTCAGTAATACTGCGGCTTTGAAAGCCGCTATCGTGGATACCCTCAATGCATGCGGATGGTTTAAGGAAGATAATTTCCAGCTTGAAGTTTGCTGGGATCCAGGCCTCTTTTGGAGAAACTATGCTAGATACGCAAATCTGACAAGTGACTTGACAGAACAGGTTGCACAAGAGCTCGCGAATTGTGTCAGGTGGCAAGGTATGTCTACTTCTTAAAGATTCATTCTGATCTCACATAAGGTACAGCGTATTCTTACCAACATCCGCCAGAGACGCCTTCCTTTGAGTCTACGAGCACCGAGTGGGAGCAATCTATTATTGAGGGACATCCTACCCATCCAGTTCGTGTTGGTTCCCCGACACGCTGATGACTTACTCACAATTCAAAGATGCACAGGTTGCGCTACTTCGTGCCTCCCTTGCCTGACTACGCACCTGGGACATGCGACTTGAATCATGTGAAGCTGCGATTCGTGTCAGTTTCCAAGAGCCAATTGATAGTATCGAACGATTTCGAGAAGTACATCAAGCCGGTTGTTGAGGCTGCTTCGCGCCACACTAGCACACAACTGAAAGTTCCAGCAGATCATCTTATCCTACCAGTTCACGAGTTGCAAATTACGCATATTCAAGATAAATTACCGGACATAGAAGTGTTACCATCYGAGTTTATGGTATCAGCTCATGCCCAACAAAGTATTCGGTGCGTCCATATATACACCACGAGCGCATTTCCAACTTTTCTGCTCCACCAGTACGGTCCAGGTCCCTGACGCTTATGGCGGGCTTTTGCTCAAATTGCCCCTTGGTCTTAAACTTACCCAGCACGTACGCACTATTCACCTAGAAACCGCATACATAGGTCCACGTTTCTCTGCTCAAGTAGTCCCCCACCTAAACCTTGACCCCAATCTCCTGATTGTTGCTAAAGAGCTGGCCAGCGTGATACACGCACATCCAGACCAGGAGGTTGCTATGCATTGTGCCGCCATAGTACGAGAAGCTCACGAAAATAACAGCGAAGAGAGAGGAGAGAGGATAATCGTATGCTCCGCGTTAGTCGAGAGCGGGCACGCAGGAGAGGGAGGTCATTTACCTGCGGTTGTTCGCATCTTTCAGTTGAATACGGAAGAAAAACGCCGAGATTGGCTTGACAGGTCTTGCATCTAGCTATTTGCGTGGCGAAGTTCTGACTATGAATCATAGGTTTGTTCGACTATTTTTCCAAGCATTTTTGCCGCCAATGCTTTATAACGGCGTTTCATTCGAATGCCATCCGCAAAATTGCTTGGCTCGGTTTGATCTCAAAACCAAAGAATTGCGTGGCTTCGTCGTACGGGACTTGGAGGGAATTCGCTTCCACCCTGAAACGCTCTATGCTTCTACTGGCATTGAGCTAGACTGCTTCCCGGGGAGCGTAAATGCAGCCCCCTATCTGGACATTCTTTACGAAAGGACATACGACAAGGCGATCCACAACCTCCTGCAGCGACTCATCCGCGTCCTCGACCTCCATTACAACGACCAAGGCTGGGAGATTGTAAAAAAGCATCTATCTCAATCCGTTCCTAAAGATCACCCCTTACACAATGCCTGGTTGTCTCCTGAGAGAAAGAAGGTGCCATCAAAGTGTGACTTGCGTACCATAACGGCAACAATGGGTAGACTTGTGAGTAGACTCTTTTGAATCCTGGCCTCATCGTTGATGTTTGGCTCCAGCATGTTTACGCTCCAGTCCCCAATCTTATCATCCATCGTAAATTACCATCGCACTCATCCTTGCGGGAATGAGCAATTAACCTCACGCCATTTGCTTGCTTCGGTTTCTGTGCTGATACAAATAAGGCAGAATACCGTAGAAACTCGCAATGCTGTATGCGGTTTATGATAACGTATATACGTCTCTGACAGTGGGCGTCAATCGATCGGAAGGCGTTGATGAGCATGATGAGCTTGAGGAGGCTTGAGGGCCTCTYATCCAAACATGGCAAATCGGTTGCCCCACATCTCTATGAGATCCTGTTTACCAAATGTTTGACAAAGTGGCTCGAATTCTAGGACCTAAAGCCCAACATAAAAAAGAAAAAAAGGACAAGTAATAAAGGATCGCGTGATTGTTCGTATATATCGATCAGCATAGATGGTAAAAGATAGTCTAAAAAAGGGAAAGGACGCTAGCAGAGCTGTAGGGTATTGAATAAAATAGGTAGATATCCTCCTTGGGTATGCAATACATGCGCCGGCGCATGCCAGACAGATTGACCAAGACGAGAGAGAATGGCGCGGYCGGACCGATCACGTCAACGATCGCGTGTCACATATCCATAACAACCTCCGGCGCTCTTCCGCCAATGGAATCGTATCGGCCTCTCGACGTACGATCGGAGGTGTGAGAGACAGTAGTAGACAGAAGGGGCATGTTGGACATGCTGCTGCTGAGGTTGATGTTGGACCTGGATCGTCTGAGGACGTCATCRGCTACTCTGGCACCATACTTATCTGCCAGTTCGCTGATAAGGAAGAGAGTTGAAAAGTGTGGGAAAAAGAAGAGGAATGAAAGCTTACTTGGCGTAGTCGTCCATGATCGCCGCTACGCTGCTAACATCAAGACGATATGCCTTGGGAGTCAATCCTTTTCCAAACCTGTACGTGACGTGGTTCGAGCACAGCAAGCCCGCGATCATCACAAATATGTGGATAGGTACAAGACCAAACACGCTCGTGTACCAATACTTCAGGAGCCCGCGCTCGAAATCCAAAAAGTCCTGTTTACACCCTGGCAACGTGCTCCTTGAATAACACGTCGCACTGACGGTGGCCTCAACGAAAGGGTTGTAGTAACCGCAACACGCGAGTTCGTTTTGCACGCGCAGCCGGCCGGCGGTGCCGAGTTGGCGGGACCACTGGCTGTTGATCTTGCCTTCGAGGTTGAATGTGCGCCATTTGTAGGAGAGGTAGCCTGGGATAACGAGAGCGGCAAAGACGAGCCAGAGGAGGAAGGTGTAGACGGCAAGGAAGGGGCGATTGTTAAGGAGGATACCTGCCCAGCCGATGACGCAGGTGAAAAGTCCCAAGATTGCGGCGACGGTGGAAGATATCAGTTCTGCAGCGTTGGCGGTGAGGATGACGTCGGAGTGTTTGAAGACGTTGAACCAAATGAGTAAGCATGCGACGAGAGCAATCAGGGAGTAGATGGTGAGCTGGAAGTGGAGTTGTAAGTGGAAAGAAAACGAGGGAGAAAAAGGACATACAAGGATATTTGCAATCAAAAGAATCCACTTGAACTTTGTCCATTTCATTTTTTTCTTGCCTCTGCTGTAGCCGTCCATCATGATACCGTCGTAGTCGTCATCGTACCTGCTCCCCATGCGCGCTTCGCCACTTCTGAAAGCCCCCACGCCTCCTCCCTGTTTTGGGAGAGACAGGGAATCGCCTTTCCCTTTCCTTCGGTAAGGGCCAGAACTGGGCGACAGCAGAGCAGGGGAGAGTTTGGTAGGGACATAGTTCACAGTCAAGGACGTGCTAGCAGGCGAACCGGGACGCGACAAGAAGGGCTTGGGGGCGAAGGGAGAGGCAGGTGGGTCAAGGCGCACATCTGCAAGCATGTGTTGGGTAGAAGAGGCGGAGACGGGTCGAGAAGACGAATGGGAAATACGATAATACGTGTCACCGCCAACTGTTGATCTAAGCGGTGGAGCGTCAGCAGCAGCGGAGACGGGTAGCTGGAAAACATACTGAGCCGAGTGTCTCATCTCTCTAGGGTGGTCGACGGTAAAAAGGCGCTGTTTTTTATTGGCTGATGTGAATGGAGCGGTCGCACTGCCAAGCTTTGATGAGCCAAATTCCATTCTCCGCAAGCTTGGAGTGCCGGGCAACTGTACTCTACTACGACTGTATGATACTACCTAAGTTTCACTTCAATATCCCACTGATAATTTTCCAATTCCGCTTTTCTCGGGTTGCATTTCGATTGCACAAATATCGCTTTGAACTTGAAGAAATCGATCATTTATTTATGTAATTATGTTATCGTGGATTCGGCTTATTCAAGTCATTGATGTTGTTCGGCAGCGACCGGCTTGCTTTCCGTCTCGGACGCCCGAGTTAGGCTCTTCATCAACTCAGCCACATTAACATTTCCATCTTTCGTTTGCACAGCGCCCGGGATTGGCGATAACCCCGGCCATCTGTCTTTGGTGAAGACTGCGTATCTTATCAATTCCATCTGTCATACCCGCAGTGCAACGCTTGTGCTCACTTTCCAAATAGATAGGCCACTTTGTTAATTCCTCAAAATTTCCAGCTCTGACGCTCATACCGTCAGGGCGTGCTGATGATTGACAGCAGAGTTGGCTTCCGCAGCCCGAGCAGAACCACCTGCTCACTGGTTGGTGCGCGGTGGAGGTCAGGTTCACAATCACATCAGCCGTAGATGAAGTCACGCTCACCTGTATTCCCAGCGGGGTTTACAAACGAATACACCTTGACTGATCCCTCTGATCTGACATATTCGCTATTCACAAACATACCGCAGGCGAATGCGGCACCGCTGCTAAGGACGCAATCCTTGCAGTGGCAAAGTCCCAAGCCCTATATATCGTCGTTGACAAACTTGCCAAAGGCTACCAGCGTACCTGAGCGTACCTTGAACCGAGGCTCACCGTCAACGAAGATTTWGCATTCCCCGCACAAGCACTTTCCTTCGTACGGCATGTTAGGTGCGGATAACAAGCTGGGATGAGAAGAAAGAACATTTATATGACTGGTCACTGGTGATTACGGCCAGTGACTCATCTGTACTCATACCAGTCCTAAAGTGACCACACGCTGAAACACGATGATCATCAGTGATATCGATCACTACATTGAAGACCGATCGCGGTTGATTGCCTTTGATTGCTTATGTGACTATGTAATAATGGAACGCCTATTTATGTTGTTCGGCAGCGATCGGCTTGCTTTCCGTCAGTGGAGAATCGGATACCTTTGTTACTGTTAGGCTCTTCATCACTTCGGTCATGTTGACACWTCCATCTTCTGCTTGCACAGCGCCCGGGATCGGTGATAACCCCGGCCATCGGTCTTTGGTGAAGACTGTATCTTATTAATCACACCTGTCACACCCGCAATGCAACACTTGTGCTCACTTTCCAAAACAACTGGCCACTTTGTGAATTCCTCAAAATTTCCAGCTCTGACGCTCATACGGTTAGGACGTGCTGACGATTGACTATAGAGTTGGCTTCCGCAGCCCGAGCAGAACCACCTGCTCACTGGTTGGAGGTCAGGCTCACAATCAGCTATAGATGAAGTTTCCATGCTCACCTGTATTCCCAGCGGGGTTTACAAACGAATACACCTTGACTGATCNCTCTGATCTGACACATCCAGTATCCACTGACGTAGCGCAGGCAAATGCGGCACCGCTGCTATGGGCACAATCTTTGCAGTGGCAAAGTCCCAAGCCCTATGTATTGTCGTTGACAAGCTTGCCAAAGCCTGCCAGTGCACCTGAGCGTACCTTGAACCGAGGTTCACCGTCAACGAAGACTTTGCATCCCCCACACAAGCACTTTCCTTCGTACGGCATGTTGGGTGTGGATAACAAGCTGGGATGAGAAGAAAGAACATCTATATGACTGGTGATTACAGCCAGTGACAACCAGTGACGCATCTGTACTCATACCAATGCATCACGAATGATCACGCTGAAACACGAAGATCACCAGCGATATCGATTATTAGATACTTCATTGATTATGTGATTATGTAATAATGGAATGCTTATTTATGTTGTTCGGCAGCGATCGGCTTGCTTTCCGTCAGTGGAGAATCGGATACCTTTGTTAGGCTCTTCATCACCTCGGTCAAGTTGACATTTCCATCTTCCACTTGCACAGCGCCTGGGATCGGTGATAACCCCGACCATCGGTCTTTGGTGAAGACTGTGTATCTTATCAATCACATCTGTCATACCCGCAATGCGACACTTGTGCTCACTTTCCAAAACAACCGGCAACTTTGTTAATTCCTCAAAATTTCCAACTCTGACGCCCATATGGTCAGGCCGCGCTGATGTTTGACTGTAGAGTTGGCTTCCACAGCCCGAGCAGAACCACCTGCTCACTGGTTGGTGCACGATGGAGGTCAGGCTCACATCAGCCATAGATGAAGTTTCCAGCTCACCCGTATTCCCAGCGGGATTTACAAACGAGTATACCTTGACTGATCCCTCTGATCTGACATATCCGGTATCCACTGACGTAGCGCAAGCAAATGCGGCACCGCTGCTATGGGCGCAATCCTTGCAGTGGCAAAGCCCCAAGCCCTATGTATTGTCGTTGACAAACTTGCCAAAGCCTACCGGCGCACCTGAGCGTACCTTGAACCGAGGTTCACCGTCGACAAACACTTTGCATCCCCCACACAGACACTTCCCTTCGTATGGCATTTGGGTGCGGATAATAAGTTGGGATGGGAAGAAAGAACAATGATATGACTCTTATCTGGAGCCCACTACTAATAAGCTCCGCCGCTCCGAGCCTCCGCCTATCATGCATCTCTGCGCCCGCTGTCACATTTTCTTGATCTCATCAGTCAAGGCCAGCTTTCTAGAGCTCTGATCTCGGCTGAATTGCAATATGGGCTACGACAGATCATTGTCTCAGACCCTACTCGCTATATTACGGAGATTTGTTTGTATATTACRCAGACTGCTTGGTCTCAGATGGCTTGAACTCGGCCAACTCCGCCTGAATATTAGTAGACCTTGGACGCTCTTCCATCTGCAAAGCCCCTGGGATCGGTGGGATTGATGGCCATCTATATTTCGTAAAAGCTATSTTCCTTGTCAATTCAGACGTCCTGATGCGTTACAGTTACCTCACATTGGCACACTCACTTTCTAGAACAACTGGCATCTTCGTAAATGCATCAATGATCCCGGCCCTTACGAAGACGCGCTCGGGATTACCACTTTGTTGACTGATGAGGTGGGCGCCACAGTTTTCGCAAAACAGCCTGCTAACTAGGTCAAGTATAACGCGACTGGGAATCAAAGCTGTGTAGGGTACGTCCACTTGCCTATGTTTCCATTCGAGGGATTCATAGATGTGTAACGTTTCACTGAACCCTCTGCCTTGACGCTATCGCTGGGCGCGGGCACTGCGCAGGTGACTGCACTCCCATTGCTGTGGCTACAATCGTCGCAGTGGCAGATGACCAAGCCCTATATAACCCTTGGCATGTCAGCCGAGCGCAGAGAGCACGTTGGGGCATACATTAAGTAGAGGCTCGGAATCAGAGAAGACTTTGCATCCGCCGCACAAACACCGTCCTTTAAGGCATGGATGAAATCAATACAGGGAACCCCGAGTYATTTGATGCATGGCTCTTAACCGATTTATAACCCACAGCGCCGTCGTAACCGTGAGTTTGAGCTCAATTAGGCATATTGGATATATATATATTTAAGCCTACGTTCAAGTTCATGATCGGTGGAGTTCTGCATCTGCCACTACGGCATACGCTCAAACTGCATAGCTCCTTCAACAGGCTTGACATCCGCCCATCTGTCCTTTGTGAAAACTAATACAGTAAGTAATCGCATCAGAGCAATTCGATCCTAAAAAGCTCACTCACCCTCAACTTTAATAGGCAAGTTGATGAATGCGTCAAAGTTACCGGTTTGCACACCCATGTTAATACCCATGGCTGGAGAGTAATGCATCAACTGGCTACCGCAACCAGTRCAGAACCATCTCCTTACTGTGCCACGGCGAGTCAATATTATTCGTCTACCTCAGATGAACAAGTCTCACTTACTAACATTCCCGCTGGGTACGGTGATGTCGAAAGTCTTGTAGCTCCCCTCGACCTTTGCGAACTGTTTTGGTACGTTGAATTGAGTGCTGAAAGCCGTGCCGCTACACCTTCTGCAATCTTCACAGTGACATACAATCTATCCACCACAATCAAAATCAGGCAACATGTAGAATTTATTGAGGATAGAATGTACATTAAACTCGGGGTCGGTTTCAACTATCACCTTTGATCCACCACAAAGGCAGACTCCTTCGTGATGCGGGGTAACTTCAGTCGACTCGGACATTGTGTTATAGAACGTAGGAGCAGGGATACGAGACGTACATCAATGGCGACTTTTATAACTTCACCGCAGTCTTTTTTATCTGATTGTCAAATTMGGCGTATCAAGTAGCTTCTTTCGTGCCGCACCTCCGGTACGATGATGTCGGAAGGGAAGGTCACCAATTTAGCCCTCTCCACCTTCGTTGTACCTCCGAGTCGGATTTACTAATTACTTCCGCAGTCTGATGTATACTCGACCGTCGCAGAAGAGCACGGTGTTGGAAGAGCGCGCTCAAATCGTCAGAMGCTGTGCGCCATCACAGGAGCCGCRTAACTCCAACTAASAGCACATGTTCAGATGTGTACCAGTGGGTTCATAGAATACCCGTACCATACCCAAGCACACATCAGATGTGTACCACCGCGTGCGTAGAATATCCCGTCCACGTGTCATACCATACTCGTTTTACTTTCCTCTCCTCTCGAGCTACTATGCAAGTCAAGTGCCGTTTCCGCCCGCGCCGTATATTCTGTACGAATAAAGCATATAAATCACCCTTATGCCGTCTCCTCTTAGCCATTCAAGTTTCCGTTCTCCCTCTGTCGGAGTATTATTCTGTCAGCATCCGATAATAATTAGTACTTCGAAACGCCGGTTTATTGATGACATGTTTTTCCTCATCTAACAGTGTTGCTTTGCGCTATATAAGTCGCGTACTAGGCAGAAGTCATCTTTATCACTGCTGGGGATTTACGCGGGGTTACACATCAGCTTGTGTAGGTTAGGTCTAACGCACAAGTTGAACCAGTGTAGAACTTGAGAAGATACGGCACTTACACCTTGGTATAAGGCTTGGCATTGGGATTCTTCTCCCTCTTCAACGTTCAACTCTCCTGATTTTCTGGACATTGTTTTTCTTTGCTGAACTCTTCTGATCTTCGTTGCACATTTGACACCTGGACACGCGGGGAAAAGAGTAGGATGAGATGAACGACGTGCCAATATATTTGCTATGAAGAGAATCCATTTGAACTTGTTCCATTGAAATTCCAATGTTGTACCTTATATCGCAATATGATCGTAAGTTTATTCAAGCCCTCTCAATGTACCTCCGCGAGTTTCGACCCTTGGACCTTTAGACGACAACGTTCAGACAAAACGATCGTTGTCAGATGACTTATTCTCAGAGCCGACTTATCCCGAGTACCTGGACCTCTCAACTTGCTCGTGAGTCGGGACGTTGCAACGCGTCGGAA
This sequence comes from Amanita brunnescens Koide BX004, assembly GCA_001691785.3. Lineage (NCBI taxonomy): Eukaryota > Fungi > Basidiomycota > Agaricomycetes > Agaricales > Amanitaceae > Amanita > Amanita brunnescens. The sequence goes on from JNHV02000609.1 coordinate 12,651, forward strand.
TATCCGGAAGTATGGCCCATGGAAGTTATCGCCGGAAAGCGGTGTGAATTGTTTACGTAACAGAAAACTCTTGACACGTCAATTAGTGGCTACTGATGGAGGTGGCATGCGCTCGAACTGCGCAGCTCCCTCAATCGACTTGAGCCCGGCCCATCTGTCCTTTACGAAGACTGCAACAAGTAATATAATAAATAATTGTATCAGAGTTCGTTCTGCACAACAAGTTCACGCACCCTCAATTCCCACAGGTAGATTGATGAACGCATTGATGTTACCGGTCTGTACGCAAATATCCTCGCCCATAGTAGGAGATCGGTGCATCAACTGGCTACCGCAGCCAGTGCAGAACCATCTTGTCACTGTGCCACGTGTCAAATAGCTAAGGCGAC
>JNHV02000610.1:0-13016 GCA_001691785.3 Amanita brunnescens Koide BX004
CTTCCTTCAAGGTCTTACGGTACGATAGTACCGCAGTATTATAGGTCCCTTACTTGAAGCTCACACGCAAAGGTAAGCGATCTCCCGATAAGTAGCGCATGATTCTGATGAAGTATACGTGAATGACGCACGTCTATGATCNTTTAGGGTTATGATTTGGGATTGTCCTGATATGTATTGCGATCAGCCTTCTATAGGTCAAGTCTAAAATGAATCTCAAGCCCTCGGAGGCGGCGATAATTTCCTGTGGAATGATCCTCAAAACCCCCATGGCTCACATACAGTTATCAACCGCTTAGCTGGAKTCCAACTAGTTTTGGGCTTTGCGAAAGTTCATCATCCCCTGTTCAATGGGCGCCACCATCGATTCCGAGCCATGTCGTTTGGGGAAAGTGACGTGAGATCGATTGGTATGGCGGTAAATGGGCGAGATAGAGCTGAATGGATCTGGGGTGTGCCGCGCACGACGTAACTAAACTGATGAATCAATAGAAATACTGACGTCGACCTTATTGATGTCGGCCTCGTGGCAGCCGTAGTAGTCGTAGATTAAGCTATTAAAATACATATTCCCATGCTTTGTAACCCAGCGAGCGTGAGCAGAGATGGGTAGTTAATGAAACAGAGTCCGAAACGGTTCGTACTTCGCAGAGATGGGTTCGCAAGAAGATTATCGCTTGCGCAGTCTAGCGAGATTAAGCCTTACTTGCTACAGGCGCGAATTACGCGGCAACTCGTATTCTCGTTCTAATTTCTATACATACTTAATCGGATATAATGCCGTTGCCCACGAATTTGTTCCTGAACTGTCCGACGCTCGGAGAAGTATAGGGTTCAGTCGAGTTATGCAGAGCTGTGCTAGAATGCTGGATGAGCTTGAATGCTGAATGAGCTTGAATGCCCGGCGCTGCAGCTGCGTCGCGCATGCAAATGCCGGGATGTCGCCAAGGCGGGATCGAGACATCGAGCGCTGGCGGACCGGCGAGCTCGAACATTTCCAGAAAAGGAAGGCAATCGGTATACAAGGGAACCGACCCTGAGAGCTGTACTTTATGAGCACTATCACCTGGCGTGCTATATCAAGGTGCCTTGTTCATTCTTTGTCAGACCTCGCGTCGCTCAGTAGTTGTGGCTCTTCACCCTCCCTTCTCCACCTCGGCGCCAGATCCACATGAATTTCTTCAAGTCGAAGCCGCGAACTCCAACTGATCTTGTGCGTGGCATCCGCGACGCAATCCCGAAATTGGGATCATCTGCACCAGGGAGCGAGGCACGGAAAAAAGTGCGGCATTTTAAGTCGCATCATGGCTGATCTAGATATGCTCATCTTTCTGCCCGTCCTCTATCTAAAACTATCTACGCTGTTGATAACCGGCTCAGGCTTGCGAGGATATCTCAAAGAATCTGCAGAGTATAAAGGTGTTGCTTCACGGAGAGATTGGTAAGCCAACCTTTGATACTGCACCGTAAAACACTGCCGCTGACCCCGTGCCGCCAGAGCCTCAACCAGAGCTGGTGGCACAACTTGCGCAAGAAACATACAACACTGACTTATTACTTCTGCTCGTGTCGCACATCGCCCAATTCGAGTTTGAAGCGCGGAAAGATGTCGTTCAAATATTCAACAATCTCCTTCGACGTCAGATAGGCTCACGGTCACCCACCGTTGAATATCTTGCTGCACGACCTGATATTGTATTTGCCACGCTGGCTGGCTATGAGAATGAAGACATTGCGTTAAACACTGGCATGATCATCAAAGAAATGTTGCGACATGAACAATTATGCAAGATACTACTATATTCAGAACAGTGAGTTGAAGGTCACATGGGCCGGGTTAACCCCGTCATCGTCCATTGACGGCGTAAACTAGATTCTACAAATTCCCACATTACATCGAACAAACGACGTTTGGTATATCTTGTGATGCGTTTGCTAACTTGAAAGAGACGTTGACGCGGCACAAACCAATGGTCGCGGAATATCTTGAGAAGAATTACGATAGAGTAAGTTAAGTCATACGCCAACGTGAACAATGTTGAGCCGAGCTGCAGTTCTTCGCKTCGTTTACAACGCTTATTATGTCTGGCAACTACGTGAACAAACGTCAGTCTCTGAAACTACTAGGCGAAATCCTCCTTGATCGGGCGAATTTCAACGTAATGACACAATATATTGCAAATGAATCGAACCTTAAAATGATGATGAACCTACTACGAGACAAAAGCAAGAACATTCAGTTTGAAGCCTTCCATGTGTTTAAGGTGTGTGTGAATACGTACATTACCGCACGCGCCCGCGCACCTCACGCTTGGCATTCAGGTCTTTGTGGCGAACCCTAAAAAACCCCCGCAAATTGAGGCTATTCTGCGGCGGAACAAGGAGAAACTTTTGATATTCCTGAAAGGGTTCCACAACGACAAGGATGGTACGATGTTTTCTGTGAGAATTTGCATGTTTCAAATGTTGATCGGAACCCCTAGATGAACAATTTAATGATGAGAAGCAATTTCTCATCGTTCAAATTCAATCGTTATGATCTCTATCAGTTTTATTTTACGGCAACCATTTTCGCATCTCTCCAGTCCGACATCTGGCCTTTATTCGTTTGCTGTTGTTCCCTTTTTTGTCATGAATGAAGCACATGTTGAAGCAACGGATTTTCCCTTGTCAAGTGTAATCTGTCCCATGCAATATATCCAGAAGAGCCATTCCATTATAGTGTAACATTTGTACGGCAGCATCAATGTAAAATGTCTACGTAACCCGCCCGCCGCACGACATACTAACCTGGTAAGACTGTAGGTTCTAATTTATCCCTTCGACATCGATCAACTATCGAGACTGTTTCGGTGTCGGAATTTATGCGTTGTAACTTGCTGGCCACAGAAAGTGAGCACAAATGTCATAACTCATAAGTTCGAGGCGCTGCCGTTGTGACGTCCTGTGGGAGCCAGAGACCGGATGAGCATTTATGGGTTTGTACAACATATGGCGCGGCATAAAATATGGAGCCTGCTAGCCTATTAGAGCGCTTCGATTGCATAACGACAGGATCGGGGGCTCGGCATGCAGGGCTTTAGCAGCGTGTGATGGGCTAAGTCACAAGGTCATCATGCCGGCAGGGTTGAAAGTTTTTGATGAAGGTATCAAGACGCCGTCATGCCGAGCAAAAGGTATAAAAGATGGTCCTTGGAATGATTTGTCCCCATCGAAGTCCCACAGCTTCACTTGCTCCTGCACCTGCACATTAGCAAACCAACCCCACACTCTTTACCAGTCACTCTTTCAACCCTCGAAATGTACTCCAAACTCGCCATCGTTGCCACCGCCGCTTTCGCGCTCTTCGCTGCTGCCGCTCCCGCTCCTAACGCGCCGCAATACACCTGTTCCACTGGCCCTGTAAAGTGCTGCAACAGCATGTATAAGCCTGGTTCCGAGGAGCACAGCTTCATTGAAGGTCTCCTTGGCCTTAAGACTGGCGATATCTTGAGCAATATTTTCACCAACTGCTCTCCCCTTGTTGATGTCCTCGGTGGTGGCTGGTAAGCAGTTGTTTGATTTTGGGTCTTAGAAAGTTTGACTGACTGGTATCTTAGCTCTGGCCAGACCGTCTGCTGCAACAAGGTCTCCGACAGTGAGAACTTTTCATGTTTAGATTCTGCTTGGTTTGCTAGACGCTRACGATTTTTTAGACGGTCTTGTCAACTTCAACTGCAACAACGTGAAGCTTTAAATTTCCTCAGGAAATTAGATAGATAGAAGATTGTGTGTTGTTCGGAGTAGTTCAGATATTTTCATACCTGCTAATGGCAAATGTTTTGTGAATCTTTCTAACGCGATGAACCTGTGATAACCGTGTGATGACGTTGATGCCACCATGTGTTGGCTTTCCTGTTAGTAAGCTCCCTTCTACGGAGCTCATTTCAACGTCAATTGAAGTGGTATTTGGTGCTTCAATATATTTTATGTTCACGGTCCTCTCACTCATCAATGTTGTTTACGGAATTCTCAATCCGTTTTGGAACTCAATGTTGAAGCTAACCAAAGTTAGGAAATACATAAACACAACGAGGCCTATAATCTCCGTCGAGTCGGACGCTAACGATTTTTAGGTGGTGCCGTCGCTCTGGGCTGCAACAACATCAAGAGACTCACACTTCCGTTGGAAAGTAGTTRGCTGATTGTTCGTTGTTTGGTTCATACTTGCTAACGGCAAATGCGCTGTGGAACTTTTCTNGTGGTGCATCCGAATTTTTCTTGTGGAGATTAACCTTTGATGCTATCGGCCCCGACTCACACCGATAACGATATTCCCACCGATCCGGCGCCCACCATTCCTTTTCCAACCAAGGAATGCTAATTTGCGAAAGCCTCAAAATGTCAGATCGATAGTCTGGTCGCTTCCGGTGTCTTCCGAAAGGACAGAATTTTCATGTGGCGTTCGGCAGAACTAGCAGGCAACCCTGCCCTAGACGAAATCATAGAATATTACGTTCATCATCCTTCAAAACACATCCGCCCGCTTATATTTCTTCTCTTACCACAGGCTACGAGTGGTCTCGATTCTCAATGGGACAGAAAGCTGTCGGAATCGCGTCGCGAAGGAGTTGGCGGCATGTTGGACGAGTTGGTTATGCTCATCACGCGTCTCCACATGTTAAGCTAAAACTTGCGACAGAACACGTTGGCTTTTAGCACGAACTTTAGTTTGCAGCCTAGTCTTCTAGAAGCATAGACTTCCGGATGACTCACTATGGCCAAACATGTCTAGCACCTCGGATGCAATGCCGGCGCGCTCCCCTTCACTTCGCTCGCGCCCTATCTTCTTGCCGACTCAAATGCGACTGGCGCAAATCCTGGAAATGGTTCATACGGCTTCCCCGTTGCACGACGACGTTATTCGACGGCTCGCGTTACGACGCAATTCCCCATCCGCTCCGTCTACCTTTGGCAAGAAGTATTTTGTTCTAGGTGGCAATTTCATCCCAGGCCGTGCCTCGACTGCATCGTCACGCCTGGGAGATATGGAAGCGACAGGCCTTGTTGCTAATTTTGACACACTTATTATGGCGAGGTTCTGAAACTCAAAAAGGTGACGACACAAAGCGATGGAGCAGTTGCAGCGAAAACAAGGGGCGACGCGTGGAATAGTTACCTGCAGAAGACGTACCTGAAGACGGCCAGTCTGATGACCAAAGGAGGGATAGTCGGTGTTGTGCTCGGCAGATGCAAAGACGGTGGCGCCGTTAAGGAGATCGCGTACGCGTATGGAAAGAATTTGGGCATCGCATTTCGGGTAGGAGGGATTGTCATTTCGTCGCGCTGTTGGCTGATATGATTAATAGCTTATGGATGACGTCTTGGTTTACGAATCGGAGTCATCAACGTTAGGTGAGACACAGATCTTCGTTTATGCCCTGCGACAGGCCCTGGCCCGGCCTATATGCGTGAGGGGAGTATCCCGAATTGGGTGAACTCATCCAGCGCAAGTTTGAAAAGGAAGGCGATGTAGAATGAGTGGGTATTTTCTGCCACTGAGGTGTATGAGGTCTAATTGCTTCTAAAAAAGGCTCAGGACTATATCGGGTGATCACCAAGTGTGCAGCGAACTCGCGTACTCGCGCAATCATACCCAGGCCAAGGAATTGGCACAGCGGCTACTGGATAGCGAAGCGAAAAGTCCATTGGTGGGTCTGACAGAAGTTCYAGGCTGGCGTACCTAGATCAAGATTGCCGAACTCGTTGCCTATGGCTTCATCGCGCTGAAAGTAGTCAGGGAAGAACATATGTTATAATAATCAAAGTCAAGATATGATGAAGGCAGCGAAAAGTGGCGTCAAGATGAGAAAGAAGCTCAGGTTCCGAATCGCGTATCTCAGCTATTTAACTGTTCGCGATGTTTTCTGGGCCGGGCTTACTATGAGCCGCAGAGGTGCACATGTCCATCTTTTCCTTTCGGCGCTGTGCCGAATCTGGTGCTTGTACTTATGAATCATGATTGAAAGATGGCGAAAATTAGATTCCGTTGTCGTGTCTTAGTACCAGGACACGGCTATCCTCATCCGTCTAGTGTCTAGAATGTCCTACTGGTGTTRTGCCGGTTTCCCGATATGAATAACATTGAGCTTCCCTGTATGATTTGAAATAGCTTCGTGCCATAGTATTAAGTCCGCACTTAAGAGACTCACAACTGCTTTAGCGTTACTGCGGACAATGTCGTGCAAGGAGGCGGCGTCAACAGCCTGGCAGGGGCTATTCTTGGCTGTGTGCGCGGCGAGACCGGTGGCTGTGAACAATAATTGCAAGCTGTACATTGGCAACGATAAATACCAGCAACCTCTTTCTCGCAACTATACAACTCTGTCCAAGCATACTTATTTCCGACTGACGTTCTCTTCAGTCCATTCTCTCGAAACGCAACATTCATCAGAATCCAGAATCTCTTCTGTTTTGAATACCTGGAAAGCAACAAGTGAACATGAACACATCTACTTTCACACCCGACTCTTCTCTTGATCTACTCTTCTCTCCCGAGCTCATCTCCGCCGAGGTCCAGAGCCTACTCCCTTCCAATCTGCGCGTACGTCCACCGGGGTATTTGAGATATTCCAACCTCACAATTTTTGACAGATACGTCCCCTCGCCTCGTCGGATTATCGCCGCGGCCATCTCGACGTGCTCAAAATCCTCACCGCCGTCCCTGACCCAGGCGAGGCCGCATGGGCAGCGCAATTCGAGGCCATGCGAGCCCTCCCATGCACGTACTACTCCCTCGTCATCGTCAACAAGGATACAGACACGGTCGTAGCCGTCGGCACGGTCTTTATCGAGCGCAAGTTCATCCGTGGGCTGGGTAGTGTTGGCCATATCGAAGATATTGCCGTCGACAAGTCGCAGCAGGGCAAAAAACTTGGGTTGAGGATCATCCAAGCGCTCACGAGCATAAGCGAGAACAGTGGATGTTACAAGACGATTTTGAATTGCAGTAAAGATAATATCCGTGAGTGGACGTTTCAGGTCGGTCTTGTTGGGCAGGCGCTGAGRGTTTTCATATAGCATTTTACGAAAAATGTGGGTACCAGTTGAAAGAAAATGAAATGGTAATGTTTTACACCATTTTGTATGAGCGTTGATGTTGTACTGACTGTATCCTCTGCAATAGGCCAAGTATACCCCCGAGCGCGCTCACTCACTCAAGCTATGAATGTCTGCATTGTGCATGGACCATCAATGTAGTATACAACCGAGGACTTTTTTTATTTATACACATTCGGACTATGATTCACACTTCATTGCATGTAGATACCGATATAGCCGCGCATTGTTTTTAAAGAAAGAGAATACTGAAGATAGGTTGGGCAGGTCCAACATTGTAATCGGATCTCTGGCCGGCCTCAGGGCTAGGGCGAGTGAAGAGGGTTATGTACATTTGCGATGTCTACGGATGAAAGCTGCCCCGATCGCTGAATGGAAGTGCTGTCAGGTTATATATAACACTAATAGAGCATTWTGGAATAAGCACCTTCCGCATGAGGCCGTGATTGTGATGGTGGAGCTTTCACAAATCCGGTCTCTTGCGTTGGCGGAGTATTCTCGGATACGAGGTTATACTTCGTCTTCACGAACGGAATTTTGGTTATGCTCGCCGAGCGCGTGTCCGTTTCAGGATTGAGGGCATCGCATGATTGCGTGAGCGTATGTAATGACTGGAACACGTTCGAGGAGTTGAAAGTGAATTGAAGTGATTGTGCACATGCTGATATGCATCGCGTGGGGTACACATTACCACATCTAGCTAGGCATATATAGGAGTCTTGCTAGCATCCGACCTTCACCCCACACCGTGTGCCATCGCTCTCATAAAATTATAGTGGATTGCCAGGGTTAAGGGCATTGTTACGCTGGCAACCGCCAGTGGCACTTGTTCATCTAGCCTGTTCTGATCTGTCAATGGAATACACAGGGTCAAAATTTGCATAAAACATGTTCTTCAGGCGCCGTCATTCAAAAATAATGATGAGGAAGTAAGGATGGATGAAACGGTGGTCACGTTGTGACTGCAACCATGTTTTGATGGAGGTGTTAGCCAAGCTTTATTCTTATCGCTCCATCGCATCACGGCCTGGCTACTCCGCAACCAAATGTACCATAGCGGGCTCATTGCGCTGAATTATCATGATGCTCTCCCTTTTTTGAATTCGTACGATGATATTCATCGCCACATTTCCACACGCACGTAATGTTGTTCAATATACTCATCAACCTTCTGAAAACGAATTTTCAACTCTTCTACAAGCTTGCAGCAGCACAGTGTCCGGGGATTGATGTCCCGTGATCAACCGCCAATCGGCGAATCACTATGAGCCTAGGGCGCATATGGACGTTGTTTGCGTCTAAATTTATCGACCCATCATGATGGTCCTGGTCAGCGCCAAAAGTCGGCGCTACTTAGCTAACGATACATGAACGTGTTCGGTGTTCCTTGAACCTTACTCTCTTTCCCTCCTCCCATGAGCCGTCCCCATACAGCGTTGAGTTCAAAGCCATTTCTTTTCATACTGGGTACTGAAAGCTGGATAGTGTTGACATAGAACTCACACTGACAGGCGACTATGGGGAGCTGAATCGCATTCCGCCTCCCCCTTACCGACATGCGGCTCCTTCGGGGCCTTGGCCATGGATAGATACACGTGATGGTCAGTCGTGGATCTCGTCAATGCAGGCTTATGAGAGCTAATTGTCGCCAGAGGTCGATCCGGAGCAACTGGTGACGGAGGCGCCACCTGTGCCCAAGGATTGCGACCACACGGGATGCAATGGGCTGTGTTGGAGAGGTTACCCTCAATCCCGTTTTCCCAATTGGACGCCACGTCAAGTGGAGAAGTGTAAAATTAACAACGCTATCAAGAACTACGACAAAACGAAAAGATGTGTCATATACAAGCTTGACGTTGATAAAGGAGGTATCTTTCACGACGCTGGAAAAATGGACATGGTAGATGACGACGAGACGTTGTGGGAACTGTTGAAGAATGATAACGTTGGTTCCTTTTTTTTTGGTGGTGGCTGAAGGTGATTATACCACTTTATAGCAAGATTCGGACGTGAGGGTGAGAGCGCTATTCATAGAGGATATGTCAGGACCTGTTTTGAAAATGCTTGGTGGAAAGCGAGTAAATCTTTCTTCCTCCGAGTGACGCGCTAATGTAATCGTACAGGTACAATATTGAACCGTTTTTCTTCTCATCATCATTAAACTGGATCCCCACTTACTTTCAAGAAGATTTACGAGATGGTGTTGGCGATCGTGCGTGGTGTTGTCATTCGCTAAATCAGGTTCTAAAAGTCTTTAGATATAACAATCACTCTTCCTTTCATACAAGCTGTGCCTGGGCGCGAGGTACCATTGATGCTTGGGTCTCACCGAAGTACATCTTCACTTGACCCCTTAGGTCGTGATAAGTTGGGTAAGCTCTTTTGTTATCTGAGGGTTCAGATTATTGAACAATGAACAGCCTCCCAGATGATCGACACCCAGGCACCATTGAGACTCAAGTCAAGTAAGTCATGTCTTATTCCCAACCTTAATGATCATGCTGATCGGTCGTAGGTGACGGCAGCGAAACAGTCGACAAGGCACTCATTTTAGATCTGCTCTCAGTACATCTCGTGCGCAATAATACAGCAGGAAATACTCTGATTTCGTTCCATGCAAGTATGGGCCGGCCGACTACAAAAGCCTTTTATCTACACGAAAGGATACGATTTGCCGGTCAATCTTACAACGCTTGTGTTACGCTACGATCTGATCGATATATAGGTCAAAGTGTATACTGGCAAAAGATGCTAGAAAAAACTGATGACCCAACTTTCCTGCTATTGATTTTTGTCTGGCATGCAATGTACGCATGGGATGAAGCCCTGCAACAACTCTACGAACATATTTGCACCCTGGTTTGTCATCGCCATATAATCTGTATCAACAGACTGAATCTGGTCGCATATAGGAAACGGACGTGATTAAAACATCATCCATGTATCTTACGGAACAACTTCATATGATCCGCGCACATCTTCTCCACTACTCTTCGCTGCTAACTGCGTTTGAGAACATTGTTACATTTATAATGATGACGCCCAACCCCGCTCTTCTTGATATCCAAAGGAGTAAATCCAAACACTACCTAGAGAGGGAATGTAACACGTTGCTAGAGGAGATTGAACGGCTGAAGAAAGAACGCGAAATGCAGGAGAAACGCCTGGAGAACGTTATGGATCTCGTGAGTCGTTCCTACCGYCTGAGTGTTTCTTATACTCATTCCGCCTGAAGGTGTTCAGTAGCGTCAATATCCTCGACAGTAAGACGATGCAGAAGATGACAGAAGCTACCGTTAGAGATAGTGCCGGTAAGTCCTGATTATAACTGCTGTTGATTTGCGTATGAATTATCTTGATATAGCTGTAAGTGCCCTTGCGAAGAACGAAGCAAAAGTTCATCGTCAGTTTAGATGAAGCAAATAGCGTACCTTACAATGGTTTTCTTCCCAGCGTCATTTGTGGCGGTATGCTTTCTTTACCTCATACAAGGTGTTGCGTATTGACGTCATTCAGAATGTCTTTGGTATGAATGTGAAGGAGATAGTACCGACAACAGCACCCACTCTTGCACACTACTTTATAACGACCTGCTGTCTGACGGCAACAACCGTTTGGATCATTGTCGCTTTCCAAAGCAGATACCTATTTCATAAGGAGATGCCCTTCTGGCAGAGGCTGGGGTGGCCAATTTACCTTATCTACAATACAATTCAGAAACTGAAGAACCCCGAAAAGTTCAGAAAAGATCATCAGGAGGCCGAGGCCTCGCCGATGTTTGATTTTGGCGTATTAAGGTGAGCGTGGCACTGAAGTCGTTTTCGATGGCGTGTTGATCTGGCGCGATTAGACAAGGCAGTAACTTACAATAGATTGTGGCATCGGGGTTATCGGGTATGATTTGCGGCATGGCTTTCTATTTGCGCATTTTGTTTCAATGAACTAGTAGCAGTGTTACGGTGTTAATATTTTCGTACGTGGAAGTTATGTGATTTTATTGCCTTAAGAGAATATTGATGTCCATCACTTCTGAAAGTCGTTCCCTGCCGTTCCCCCGAGTCAGGTTGCCTCTTATGTCCCAGCGTGCTGACATTGATCGGTGGGGCAGATGATCGCATTGCGTCTATAGCCTCCGCGTCTTGCCTGGACCCAACTGACGGTTCCTGATTATGCGATRCTCAGAATAGATTCGATGAACATGAAGTACGCGAGGTTCATCACATTGTGACTATGGGACGGAAAAGTCGTAATTAAAGTTAAAATATTTTTTTTGCCTCAAGATTCGCAGATATCCTCAGATATCCAGAGTTTAGCACCTCGTGAACCGGGAAACCCGAAGGATTAATTAACATAAACCGTAATAGTGAGAGATTGTCCATGTTTGGCCGACCATGTTCTACAGGTTCGTACATAGCGCAACAACTACGTAGCCTCGGTGACAAACGCGACAACGTCATCGTGCCGTGAAATATTGCGGCAGACACTATCTTAACGTAAATGCAACTTCTGGACTAGCCGATTGGACAGTGCACTTATTTCCCAATACAGGTCACGGTCGAGTCATTCTGTAACAGTTGGGTTTGAAAAGATGAACCTGAAACGTATGTCCTCCATCACATTGTTTGATTTTTCAAATTATTAGAACGAATCATTGACGTCGTGGTCACAACGTTTTGTTGAATAGAGCCGTATAAATGCCAGGTGATTCCATTGCTGATTCTGTGGACRCGTCTAGCTCTGTAAATCACACTCTTCCTGCCAATACTGACACCCCATCGGCACACAATCATCATGTATGGCGAAAACGCACATCAGGTTCGGGAGAGTGTCAAAAGCGATTTGAAGAACAATGTTCGCATCCTCCGACCTGACCGTTTTTGTAACACTTTCCTCGACTTCGACTTCTCTCAACCCTTGCCCGACATCTTTGAAAAGGTTAAGRACGAATTTTACAGCGACGGACGCTGGAAGGACATCCCGAAATCGAACAAGATGAAAGAAGCCCACGAAGTCAATTTTTATAAGCTATTTGTTGATATTGCACAGGCTGTGAACACGGCGTGTTGGGAACATGCGCCTCGCGATGTCAAAGGTGTCTGGGTTGATCGTCATTCCACAGCTCTAGGGACGCTCAGTAAAGATGCTTCCGACATTCGCCCCAATATCATCCAAGTCAGCGAATCAGCATATTCCAAATTTGAAGCCCTGAACAACGACTTGTCTGTTGCAGAAGACGATGACGAAAAGGAGGTGCGTAGCTCGAGATAATCAGTGAATCTAGGCTAATGACATACAACAGAAAATGGCAAGTGCTTGGTGGATGCAGATCCACACAATCGTCGAGGTCAAGCCGGCAGGGGCAAAGGACATTAAAGAACTACACGAGACAATAGTTCAGCTCTGCTCTTATATTCGTCAACTTTTGCGAGAGCAGTTCGACAGACGCTTTACCATAGCCTTGCTTCTTTGTCGTGATGAGCTTACGTTGTGGTTTTGCGACCGCATCGGACTAGTTGGGACGATAGAACCCATAAATATACACGAGGCAAGTGCATTCTAACAGTGGGTGAACTCTATTGCTCATCGGCGTGACAGAGACCCGATATCTTCTTGAAAATTCTCGCTGCATTTTCGACCTTACCCACCCACAGACTAGGATGGGATCCCACGATGAAGCTATACGTAAATGATCGGTCGGAGCCCGTTCCCTCCTACACTGTCTTTCAAAACTGCCACCCATTTACGCTCAAGTGGTGTATTTCTATGCCATCGAAAGAAGATCCGAATCAGCGTGAAGAGTTTGTTACGATCAGAACTTTAGTTACTGCGTTTTCTCAGAGGATATGTGGTCGCGCTTCTCTTGTATGGGAAGCTATAACGAAAGAGGATTTTCGGACTGGCCAAATCAGAAAGGTAGG
>JNHV02000611.1:0-13007 GCA_001691785.3 Amanita brunnescens Koide BX004
GTCTACTGCTTTGCTTCACGGTATCGGGGAGCACCCAGAGGATCGCCGCCTCGTCTACCGCACGGATCTTGAAAAAAACCCGTGGGTCCCAAAAATCAGTTGTGACGCCGTCTCAACGGCCGGTTTTGGCCTTGATATGAAGCTGTCAGGAGATAGGGCATTGGAGTACGATGGTGCTGACCGATGAGAGAATTGAATTGGGGATGTTATAAGTAACTAATATACACATCGTTTTGTGATATTAGATCCCGGTCCAAACCAATAGGTTTGCATTGCTGACAGTCTAATTTTTCAGCGTCTCATTGGCCGGGGTCTGACTGTAGGATTAGACTAGGATAATTGCCAAAAAAGACATGAATTGATGGTGACTATTAATCTAGCGGGTATTGTATTTGTATATCCCACACAAATTACAGATGTAGTCTAAGACAACTGTCCCAAAAAAATCTGGGATAGTCTTAAGACTAGCAACTGAAAATGGTGCTCCAACGTGAACATGGGAGAAGTAATTTCCTGTATACAAATGCTCAGTGCTTGGCAACGGTAACACGACTTTAACTGACCAAGAGACCATCTAAGCCTGAGCCTTGGCGCGACGTTGACGACGCTTGCGACTCTTCTTAGCGCCTGTTCTATCAGCGCTCGCGTTCGTCTTGTTAGCGGCTGTTTTCGAAGTGCTCGCCTTCGTCTTGTTAGCGCCTGTTTCATTAGCGCTCACTTTCCTTTTCTTAGCACCTGTTTCGCTAGTCTCCGCTTTCCTCTTCTTCCCAACAATCTTTAAATCTTCCTCCTCAGAATCCTCACAATACGCACCCGGAGTACCAACCCTGTAGTAATCTTCCTCCTCAGAATCCTCAGAATACTCACCCGGAGTTCCCTCGTTAAACAACTGTTCCACACCCCTAAACGTGGCCCCAATCCCCAACCGGTCCCGCTCTGCACCCGTCAATCTCCAACTCTTCCCCTCCACCAATCGTTTTCCCAGATAATAGCCAGACCACGACATATGGCCCCCCGGTGGATGGTGCCAATCAAACACCAAAAACGGGGACCCATTATCGTCCAGCACCACCGCAGCACCCACAGCATTGCCCTCCAAATCCAACCATGTCGCGCTGTCATGGTCCTTGTCCCAGTCACCCTCAGTCAGCAGCACTTCCCAATAACTCTCCACGAGAGCACCTTTCGAAGACCGCCCTCTTCGTACGCGCCGCACGCCGTTAAACGTGACCTTGAGCGAACCCCAGGAGATGTGCCCCGTAACGTCCTTGGGCGCGACTGGCTTGCCGGGACGGCGCTTTGCAGCGTCGAGCGTGATGGTGTGCTTCGCGATGAATTCCGCGTCGTCCTTGTAGTAGCCACGGATCGTGTCCTCTACATCCTCTGGAAATTCGGGGTCACCGCTAAACACCCAGACGTAGGTGCCTAGGATGTCGGCAAGCCTTGTGGGGGTCTCGCGAATTTCCTGTGTTAGCACTAGGTTGAGAATTTTTTGCAGGGTTCAGAAGCGGTACTCACAACACCTTGAACGACTCTTTTGTACCCGGCGTCCCAATATTTTGGAAACTCGCGCGGCCTCATTGTTTATGGCTCTGAAGCGGTGGCTGACCATTTTATGTCAGTCCGGTCGGACTCCTAAATCGGAGTCGAAAATCCTGTGCTAGTCTAAGTACGATCCATCATGCGGGCAGATCCAGGCCTACCGAAACAGCAGTATGCAACTCGGAGACCTCGCTGCTGAACTACGCATCTGGAGACTTGCCTACTCTTTCCAGGACACGTATGTACTTCAGTGACATCGACTTCCGCACCCTTCCATATGGAACAAGCCTAGGACATGCCAGAGTTTGATGACGCTGACGGCACTATTGCACAAGTTACTACTAACTAGTAAATGCAGCACACGTTATTGGGTAGGACCTCAGATATGAGGGAGTATTCGCAGTTCCTGAACCAATATATATTGTAGTAAATTCAGCATTATGAAAGAACCTCGCCAATAAGCGTGCCCCTGGGCGCACCATCACGCCCTGCCACACGATCGGCTTTTGCCGAAGATTGTGTTATTGCCCGCCGCGCCGCCCGCGCAAATCTTTCAAAACGCAAATCTTTCAAAAAACGAAGGTGAGAAATTTCGAACTTCTGGGAGAAGGAGAGGGAGAGAGGAGGACGGGGAGCGAGCGAGCTCCGCCAATCCCTAGCCCGTCCTTGCTCGGCTAACGCACCTTACAGGGTCCCGCACCCTTCCCGCACGCCACCAACTCTCTCAGACGCGCGACGCCGATTGGCAGCCGCAGCCCGCACGCCGCCGCCCTGACCGACCGGCGTGTCCCAAGACGCATAACTAGACTCCCTGACCCAAGCCGAAGAATGGCTGGACAGCAGAGAAGCCAAGGACGCTTTCAAACCTGCTTACGTTTCCCGTCTGGACGCGCTCAAAGCCCAGGGGGACCCCAGGCTTTATCTGCATTCGGTGAGGCACCAGGTGACCAGGCATCTTCGAAACTGCTATCTAGATTCTAAGTTCTATCTCAGAAGAGTCATGTAAATCTGAGAAGAAAAAACTGTACGACTGCATCGGCGGACCTAGCTTGAAGGAGCGGAGGCACCAAACAAGATGCCCCTTTCGATCTCGATCGCCCCGCCTAAATTGGACTCTGATTCACGAGATACTCAGATGCATAAACCCTCAGGTCTTCACCGCCGACACCGAGTTCTCATCATAGCTCGTAGTTCCCCCAATTCTATTGTCCTCGTTTGACCTAGATGTCCACCGCCACATTCGAAAACCACTTCTTTGACCCCCTTCAACTGATCATCGATGGTCATAAGTCCAAGGAACTGAAGGCCGGAGAAGAGTACGAGGGTCAAGCAGGATCGTATTTGATCGAGTTAAATGACCTGGAGATGTTTTCTATTAACTACGGGGGAGTGTCCGCCCTTACCATCCAGCTGTTTAAGGGACAGCCTAGAGTACGTCCAAAGTCTTGGTCACAATCAAAGGCTATTCGCTCATCATCTCATGCGCTGATCCCTACCTTAGCCGCCGCTCCTGGAGGTCAGAAACAAAAGTGCCACCCAACTTCATCTGATGTTACCGGGCGAAAAGACTGCCGTGATCGAGGCAAATAGTGCTTCGTCATCTCCGCCACGCATCGCAGGAAAGTTCTCGATCCATTCTCGCTTACTGACTCTGTCCTTTCAGACCCAAGTAGAATACCAGAATCCAGTACAGACGATACCGGTGTTCTTTTCCGTTCAGTTTACTAATCTTTCTATGTTTCTGTATAATTGTACTTGTGTACTTGTATTTCATTTGCCACCGTCTTCCTTCGGATCGTCTGCCGGCTAGGGATCCCCTCCTTCCAACTCCAAGTCACCTCTGGGAGTTTCTCCACATCGACGACACTTTTATGAACGTCGCCGACGATTCCGGAAGCCTTCTGTACCTCCACAACCTTTTCCTTGACAGCATGATTCATTAGCAAAGATTGCATGCCTCCCAAACATCCTCTTGATGAGTGATGTCTTGATCTACTACAAAGAATCAACATTAACATGAGTTGGACTACGAGGATTCCTCAATGAGACACTTGCCGCAATAAGATGCCATGGCCATCTTGTTGTAGGCGAATAATTGGTATCTGGCTGCCTCAAATGTCTGGCTGGTGAGAGCCTCAATCTTCTTGTTGAGGTCCAGAATCATTGCAGTGTTCAAGTTGATGGAATTCTGAAATGGTTCGCCGGTGAAATTCCTCCTCTGGTGGGTCAGCTTTGCACTCTTCTTGTCAGCAAACTCTTCAATCTTCTTGTTGGCAGCGGCGAGAAGATCCACGATTTTGCTGGCTTCGACGACAAGGTTTGAAATATTTTCGGTGGGGCATCAAGAGCTTGAATCTCCTTGGCCCCATCGGCAGGAACGGCGGCGATTTGCAGAGCCTTCTCTAATGTCGTATCCAAGCCGGTGTCCTCCCTTCCTGGATATGTGGGTCATGTCGATATGGTAAATTCGCAAGACCTGCCAGCCGTGAGAACGTTTCTCTGATAAGATAGGATAGTGGTGAGCACCCATATTGCGTTCGTGTCGGCACGTTAGCGTCGAACACTAGTTAACATAATGAATGCCTTATCTATCTCTAACAGGTCAGTGTTGTAGGGTACATTGATATTCTCCTCATTAAGCTCCCTATCAAGGGGATACCTGCAAAAAGCAGTAAGACGTGGGACAAGCAAGGTATGACAGAGAAAAAATGAAAACTCACATCATGATCGACTTCAAGTCGAGACGACTAAAGCCATCAACGTCATCTGCGTTATATTGGTTGATAATTTGCGTCGGCACGAGATGCCGATCATTCTGTAATAGCGGCGTATAGCATAAGACAGCGTCCAACTTCAGGTTGATCATCCCCCCACGTGCCAGGCTCTGGTGCTTGTGAGGCGCCCCCTCCGATATCTTCTTTGGTTTGCTGACTGTTGGTGAATGCGAGCGGGAACGGGGTGTCTGAGTAGAAGTATAAGTACATTAGCGCTCTTGTATCTACTTAAATACATATTCTCCTCTGCATGAGGGATTCTGGAGCAGGGATGGCGACGAGGTGGCGGTGCGAGAGAGACCAGCGCGAGATTGGCTCTCGGTGGCCTTGCGATCCAAGATTGCTAGCCGATCTGTGAAGATGCGGTTGGCAATCGGAGTTACTTCCTCGTCGATGTGAGCAAATAGCCTATTCGCGAAGTCCTGGCACTTGGTCAATAAAAGACGGTACCGCCCCTTCGCATTCATCCACTGCACGATCTCCTTGGCTATTATGACGCGCAATTATCAGTGTGTGTTCACCATCTCCAAAAGCCCTCTTACCCTTTTTTCTTGATAAGCTGACGAGTCCACTTTGTACTTTCCAACCTCTTTCGGGCCCCACCTTACTATGGGACGGTGTTAAGATATATTGTCATCCTGTCGTCCTCAACTCAGGGCGTGAGCGGGACCGGAAAAACCACACTCGGCTCTGCCTTAGCACAAGTACTTGACTTTCCCTACGTGGAGGGCGACGAGATCCATCCTAAATCTAATATTGCAAAGATGAACTCTAGGATACATTAACAGACGAAGATCGCGAACCATGGTTGGCACTAATCAGGAAACCGGCCGAAGAGAAAACCATCTGGAGGGTCGATGAGCAATGCAGCGGTGGAGAGTCGAAGCGAGTAGTCGGTGTATGGCGATCACTTGTTCGGCGTTGAAGAAGCATGACAGAGATATTTTGAGGGGGAAGGTGAAACCACGCTTGGAAACAAGCATTTCTACTTCTTCGGAACCTTCTTCCCAATCCCCTTCATTGACTCTTCCAGAGTTTCCAACATATTTCGTCTTCATTACCGGACCTCGTGAACTACTATATGACCGGTTGGAAAAGCGGTCGCCGGGGCATTTTGTGAAAGCCTCTATGTTGAATAGTCAGTTAGTCACGCTGGAGATCCCAGATGGCGAGGAAGGAGTCGTGACTGTTTCGATGGAGGATGAGACGAAGGTCCAGGTGCAGCAAGTGATTGATGGACTTACAAAGGCGGGTTTCAAGTTATCCTTGTAATTTCCCGGGGTCAGTAGACATGGCCAGGTTGTAGGCATTCCATACTTAACGTACACTTCTGCGCGAGATCTCAGGGTCACCGAAGACTAGAACCATGTGGACCTCTCCCGTTGAATCGCTTCCGTGTGCTAAGAATGGCCATCGGATTYGCTGGCAGAAGAAAACGGCACCAAACACTTGCAAGTGCACAGCCAGGTGGTCTCCGCCAAGAACAATCCTTATACCCCCAGGCCTCAGCAACAAAACAAACCAGATTYACCATGGATCACGGAGGACATGGAGGACATGAAGGTCACGATATGCCCATGGGACCGAAATGTGCCATGCACATGCTCTGGTAAGCCCTCCCTTCCCGCGCCATTGAACGCCCACCACAACGCCCGCATGCAGGAATACCCAGATAATCGACACATGCATCATCTTTCCAGGCTGGCACATAAGCTCAACCACATCTTTTGTCCTCTCCTTCATCGCTATCGTCTTGCTTGGAGTCCTCTACGAGTACCTCCGACTTGTGCAGCGTCAACTCGATGTATACATCGCTCAAGTCATTTCGAACGGTGAGAGAGGGAAGGGACGGGCAAGATCACCACTCAGGAGTGGTAGCGCCAGTCCTAGAGGCGATGAAGACCGAGAGCTATTGACGGGGAGAAAGCTGTTCAGAGTTTCTTCAGCCAAAGGGTCTGTTCAGTCACTTTTCGTCATGGACGCTGGSTCATTAACTGGCGCATAGACTACCCGTACCCCTTGTATACCGCCTCCTCCGCGCCRCTATCTATGGTTCGACCGTATTCCTCTCGTTCTTCCTTATGCTCGTATTTATGACGTACAACGTGAGTCCCTGCAATGATAATGATGTCTGAGATTCTTGGTGCTGACAAACGACGTTCATCACAGGCCTACCTCATCCTTGCCGTCGTCCTGGGCGCTGCCGTTGGTCACTTCAAGTTCGGCAGCAGAATGAATGTCGAGGCCGTGCTAGCTGACCATGCAAGTCTCAAAGGGATGGCATGTCACTAATATATAAATCTGTGGTGGATATATGCGTGGATCTTCTGGATTGTAAAATCACAACAATTGTTACTATTAGTCGAAGTTTGTTTGTATGGTTCGTGAGAATTTGAACCTGTTGAACTCTACTCATCCAGAAGATGTTCAAGAACCAGGACACCTACCTTAGCGCCTG
Source organism: Amanita brunnescens Koide BX004 (assembly GCA_001691785.3). Classification (NCBI taxonomy): domain Eukaryota; kingdom Fungi; phylum Basidiomycota; class Agaricomycetes; order Agaricales; family Amanitaceae; genus Amanita; species Amanita brunnescens. Next base: position 6,775 of record JNHV02000611.1, read on the forward strand.
GGCGCCTCTTTGGCACATGTTTTCCAACCCTGTCACGGTGAAGGCTGTGCTCGTTATATGATAATTCGTCCGCGCCAGTGTTGCGTAAATCATGTCGTCCACTCCCCATCAGTCCGCTCCATCGGGTATCCTGGTATCCTCTGCTCCGGTATTGGCGAACGCCAGCAATTTTACCATCAGCAATTCAATCTTCACTGACTTGAGCCAGCAAATCAACGACTACAACGGTGAGAGTCCAGAGTCGATGCTCGGCCGGTTTCATAGATTGCGGACCTCTGTTGTTCAGGCGTGCACGCCGGGCTGGCAAGCTACGTCGCTCACGGAGCTTTTCACGACTCCTCCGTCCGTTATCCGCCCCCCAAGTGCCATCCGGGAACTCGCGAGAAAGTGTTGACAAGAATAAAGGATTGGATCAAGGCAGACGAGGGAATAACCCGTATCCTATGGTTATACGGCTCGGCCGGAGCTGGTAAATCAGTGATAGCCCAAACGATTGCCGAGCATGGCCGAACAACTGATAAGCTCGGCGCCGCTTTCTTCTTTTTCAGAGGAGACCCTCAGCGCAATGACGCAAATCGACTCTTCCCAACTTTGACATGGCAGCTATTGTTTTTCGTGCCTGAGATCAAGGCACACATAACCGCCTCTATGGAGAAGGTCCCTTTTCTTCCAACTCGTTCCATCTCAACTCAGTTCGAACAGCTTATTGTCAAGCGATTCCAGCTAGCGGCTCAGGTTGCGGCTCAGGATGCAGCTAAGGCTGTGGTTCAGGCTGTGGCTCCGGTTATGACTCAGGCTGCTGTTCAGGCTGCAGCTCGGGCTGCGACTCAAGGTGCTGCTCAGGGTACGACTCAGGCTGTGACTCAACGTGCGGCTCAGACTGTGGCTCAGACTGTGGCTAGAATGCGACTCAGGATATGGCTCAGGGTGCGACTCGTTCTGTGGCTCAAGCTACGGCTCAGGCTGGCATCGTAATAATAGATGGCGTCGACGAATGCGCAGGTGAAACGATACAACAATGTTTTCTTTCTCTATCAGGAAGCGCCATCGACGACGGACGATTGTCGTTGCGTTTCCTAATATGTAGTCGGCCCGAGCCACATATTCGAGAAGCATTCGACCAATCAATCTCTGTTAGTGTAACATCCCGTATTGTCCTGAACGACGATCTGACTGGAATGTCGTACGATTCCTTGTGGACGAATTTTCCCGCATTTCAACGGAAAACAAGCATTCCTTCTCACACATGGCTTCCGAAGGGGGCACTTGACCTTCTGGTTCAGAATTTATCCGGACAGTTCATTTATGCGGCGACGGTAGTCAATTTTGTCGGAGATAAATACGCACATCCGAAAAAACAGCTAGAAATTATCGTGGGAATCCGCCGCCGAAGCAATAGTTCATCACCGTTCGCTGACCTAGATCAGCTATACCTCGAAATTCTCGTTCGGCAACCCGACCAAAATTTCCTGAGTACCTTCCTGCACTTGTTGTGCCTCCATTGACGATATTCTCTTACCCGAAACCTCTGAACTGCTTCGTGCCGTGTTGAAGATGGAATGGGCGAAATTTCTTGCCAAGCTAAAGGGTTTGCATTCGCTGCTGTATATTTCCCCAAAGTCCCACAAAATCTGTCCATACCATACCACTCTTTTACGTGATCAAGTACGCTCCTGTCAGTATCACTTCGATGGAGTCTTAGGATCAAGAGTATTTATTGACCTGTTCTAACCTCTTGGAGGCTGTAATTGAATACGTTTTGAACATTCCTAAATTCAGGTACGTTCTCTGTATCCATGAAGCTGTGCGCCAATATCAATACTCTTCTCAGTCTGTACGACAGGCATAATTTCAATGTGATCCTCCTGCTGCACGGGAAACCTTTCAGATCTACACTTGAAAGCATTGATGTGGATCAATGGGATCAAATGCTTGCTCCGCTTCAGATTTTGAGAGATGTAGCATTTGATATGGGCTCTCAATCTGTTCAGCCATTTAAAATCATATACTGGTCCCTCCGGTTGCTCTCTTCATCCCTTTGCAGCGAATCCAATAGTCCTATACCATTGACACCTTGTCATCGTCGGGCGCGCCCCAAAACGTTCATATGCACGGGCTGCTTAGGCTGCAATCTGGATATCTGGAGCAGCTTGACACCCAACAAAGCATTAGTTTTAAATCCCAAGCGATTAGTAGGGGACTGCGTTGAAATTGGATTCTCGACTGTATTGGAATATTGGCACCACATTTTATTCGGAATGGATCCATCATTAACTTCATACCATAATCTTCGCACTTTTTTTCTACATCTGGTTTTGATGATTGATGACGGGCGCCGTATCAGCATTGGCTATTTGATACTTACTATCCACCGGTTGACGCCATACGTAATGGTGGAATTAATTGTCGGCTTGTGAAGTCGAAAGCAACATGTCAACTATTATCCCTCGTCTAAGGCCGATAATGACGTACGTCTAAGTCATTTCTAGAGCGAACCGTCCCAGCGTTTCGCATCGCTCGTTTACTACCGAGATTTACTTCCAACTGCTCCTCGCGTTACAGTCCTCTATTACGGTCAACTCTGAACGACTCCGACCACGCCTCTGGGTCCATTGCCGGCGTTATCATAGGCGGTCCGAGTATCTTTGATCTTCACTCTTTTCCGTGCTTGTCCGATGAGCAACGGCCCAACTTGAACACCTGAATGGCCCAGTCAACATTCAATTGTGCTTTGATGCCCCTTTGTCACCCACTGTCGTGAGGTGCACTTCATGATATCCTCGAGTGCAGTGCTCGAAGGCAAACCCCGTGTACTATAACGTTCATATGCACGGTTGTGATCTGGATGTCGGTCACCATCCCTGCAGAGAATCAGTCCTCAGTCTCATTAGTAGAGGACTGCTTTCAAACTAGCATCTTGACAATGGAAGCCTATTGGTATCTCATTTCATTGTGATCGATCCCTGGAATCTGACAAGAATAATAGGTTGGATGTTAATAACTTCTTTTACTACTCATATTCACACCAGAACCTGAATACTCGTATCTTTCTTTCTGATGTCATGGTAGCATACGGTTTTGATGATAGGTGACAGGACGTGCGAGACAGGAATCCTTGACGATTGGTTCAGCTAGTTAACACCTTAACAGTAGATTGGTCTATTTGTCACCTTGCGAAGTCATAGCAATATATAACATCTACCCTTTGTGCAAAGTTGATAATAACGTACGTCCGAGTCCCTCACCCTTTTACTCTTCCATCCGGTAATTCGACGCAGGTTCACTGCGATAGCTAGCTTGATATCGTGGTAACGAAGAAAGCACGGCCTCTGATTAGAGGGCTGCGTTCAAACTACATTGGTATTTTATTTCACACGGATTGAATACCCTACTTTGTCCTTGAATCCGTGGTAGAGTTGCTCATAAGCTAACCGTCATTGACAAACACGCACCTTCCGCCCCAGAATTCATATATACATATATATATTCTGTACCTGACCGTGAAGTTATTGGTAACTATTCAATAGTTGTGAGTACCGTGCAAGGATAGTTGTGCGAACGTACCACAGGCTCGGATTGACAGGCCCGAGTTCCGGTACTTGATAATAACATCCGATGCTCAGCGACGAATCCTCACAAGACCCAAAAGACCAGGTCTTAGCAGGTGTTATGTTTTATGTATGCTGGAAATGCGTGCTTAACCTCTGTTAGAGACCTCCGCGCTGTATTCTGACCCCGAGTAAGATAATAAGATTACGACACCCTTCAGTTCAAGGTTCAACAATACTTGTTTTTCTATATCTTCCTTGGATTGATAATCAATTGATCAAAGTGATGATCTTTTTCCGGTGATAAGGATAACGCAATCATGCAGAATCCAAGTACTTTGAAGACTCTAAATAATGAAGCGCCATCGATCATCCCTAGCATCGCGTGACACGGAGCTGCAATCAACACTCTGACTATTAGGCTACTACTAGGGAATAGACTCGGTGGTTACTCACCCGACGCCAGATGTAAGCGACTTGACAGCTTGTAATTCGACTAATACCATTTAGTAATAAGGTGGACGAGCGTTCCTCCAGGGTTCTGTATGGCGTTGGGGTGGCCGTACCCGTTCGGTGGTAATTGATCCACTTATGTCCGAAATAAGTTTGGTCTGCCAATATGTCAAATTGACGGGAAGATCCAATGAGATATCCATCCAAGCTTCCGTAGCCAGCGAGCAGACATTTTTTGTCGTTCGTTTACTGCCGGGGTGTACCCCCAAACGAAATTTCAGTTACAGCGCTAGAAAGTCGGGCGGATTGTTATGTGTCGTGAGGAAGGTTGTAAGGTGGGAAGTGAGCGACTTATTTTTGACGGTGCAGGTTGCCTTCCTTGATGACCATCTCCCTGCAGGCACCATTCAGCAAAAATATGTTAGGTTGGGGGCGACGCAGTGCTGACTAGAATCCTAAGCTAAGATATCACCATCGCGCTCGAGGTGGTGGATGAATGTCATATCCATAGGCTGAGTGAATGTGAACTCGATGATCGATATAGATGCCAATCGCTGCGGGGGACTTGTGTCACATGTCACGTCACACAACTGCTGCCTGGTATGGTACCCTGTACACGGGCCCGCACACAGCATAACTGATACGGTCAGTAGAAAAGCGACAATGATATATGAAGGTATCCGTACATAGACGACGATGGGATATAGTGGGGCATCAAAGCACTGAACTTGGACCGCATGTTTATTTCCAGAAACTTCCGAGTCAGACATGTTATTTCAAGTTGCATAATTCATCCCGGCTAAGGACCTTGAAAATCGCTCTACCTGGGAGCCTGTACTTCATTGTGTTAGTACCACATCTCTATATCAATAGTAAACCTACTGAACGTTGTACTAGCTCAGCTTTTGGTCCTCAGGCAACTCTACCACTGGCAGGCCTTTTTCCTCGGCAGCACACTACGTGTGGTATGACATGGCTTCATCTTCATCAATAGCGGTCTTGTAAGAGTCAAGGAAGGGAAATTCTCAAGCCTCTGCCACGTTCTCTGTTCTTTCCTGATTTACATCGGATCTTATCCATCGTCGGCAAGATGCTATTTTTGGCCTCTGGGCAGTTCGGTCAGTGGTTTCACGGTCAACGACTCTACGCTATGTGCTAGCCCCGTCGGACTTGATAGCCCATAAATCGTTCGGTTCAACGTTTCAGGCCATCTGTCATGAACGGGAGTCAGTATTTTTTCCTTTGTCTTTTCCACGGTATGCAATGCCGAAAAAGACCTCTTCGGATCTCTACGGCCGTTTCATTGGGTTTGGGTCCACCTCAATTTTTTTGCTGTCCTTCTGCTGCCACGCTTACTCAAGAAGCACGTAATCAAACGACATTGGCGGGTGTATCTTGGGAATACTAGTTTGTATTTCATTGAACTTTCGGAGCCGAGAAGCCAAGCGATATGAAGTGATCGATCACGCATCGTCCAACAGAATCTGTCTTAATTTCTTTCACAATGATAATAAGGCGAAAACATGACATATCTCTGGGCAATCAATAAAACGACTCAGACTTTGCGTCGCTCACTAGTCCTTATTTTATATTATCCAGCGGGTTGGGGACATTGAAAGCTACAAATTCGCCTCGCATCCTTTCCGCTTAATCTGTCACCTCTCACAGGCATGCTGTCAAGAAGGACGACCTTCTGATGCCTTGACCACATTTCAGCATATTTCCTCGGCCATTTTCAATGATTATGTCGAATTTGCGACCCACATGCCTACACATAACATCACCTCAAGAGCAAAATTGTTCGAGGCTTGTCTATCTCGGATTCGGATACGGTGTACGTCGCCTTAAGTACTGGCGGACTTACCGCTGCACCTGTCGGTGTATGAAACTGCTATCACGACGTAATGTGAAGGGAAATGTGCGAGTCGTAGGGTTGAAATTGTTAAGAACCCAAAACCGGAATTATGGTCATCTAATGCCCTCTCACTTCTTCGGATTAGCGGGACGAATACGATGATCAAGTCCGTAGTTACGTGCTTGTTGGGCGAATGAAATGTTTTTGAAGATGAGCGTGTTGTCATGATTGACGACTGTTTGACATTGGAGACTAGCCATTTACGGTTGCAGTGAAATTAATTGAATGTAAAAAGACAGGGACAGTGGAGGACCCGGGATAATGGGGGGGCAGGCTAGATTAGGATTCGGACAAATTTTGGTCCAAAAACTGCAAAA